>QANZ01016334.1:0-54664 GCA_003254925.1 Chamaecrista fasciculata
TGTAGATTAAAAATCCACGTTAATTTTTATATGTGATCATATATTCCCCTTTTCTTTAAAGGCAAACTCTTCTCTGGATTCTAAAAGTTTTGTTGTTTTTTTTAATAAGCCTCTGGATTCTAAAAGTTGTTTTAGTTAAAAAGGGATATTCCAAAAGACAATCCTCTAAACTAGAGGGAGCATGCCTACCTAGAGTCTCTACAATTGAGCTGGCATTTTGGATGTAAAGAATAAAATAAAGGTACATGTTTAAGTTCTTTTTTTAGTAATAATTTTCCTCGTGAAAATGAGACAAGTAATCATTTTTTTAACAACTATTTAACATCACACCATCTTTTGTTTTCATATTGTAAGATTTTATAATGAATAGTAAATTTTAAGCAAGCAAAGTTGAAGATTTTTTTTTAACACAAAGAGGGCTTAAAGGCCAAAACAAAAAAAAATTAAAAACCTCTAGGCAAAATAGAGGACATGATATTACTAAACAAGATTAACTCCACACTCTTTGGAGATCTGGACCAAAAAAATAAAGTCTAAGATTAACTTTAAGTCAATGTCTGTAACACAATCAGCTAAACAATTTCCTTCACCAAAGGTATGAGAAAACGTAACCATCCAATCTTTTTGAAGCCACGAAAGGATCAAGAATACCATCCCTATATGCCACATTAAGGTTAACCCTATTATTGTTGATTAGATTTACAACATTAAAAAAATTCGATTCAACCTCCAAAAGTTTAAGCCCCACGTCCTAAGCCAATCTTAGACCTTCACAAATATCCCACACTTCAGCTTTCCAATATATTATAAGTACTCAAATTTCTCGCAAGCCTCTCATCTAATGTCCATCTTAATCTTTAAAGACATTTGGGATTGGAGCGTGACTAAGTGATTAAATACTCATTAAACTAATTAATTAGTAATAATTGATCCATGTGATTTATAAGACTGTGAAAGCCATCACCCTCGTAATTTCACTTAGAACAAAAGAGTGTATCTTTTCTCCACATAAACATAATCGCCAATAAAATGTCTCAATTACCCTTACTATTTTGCCATATTCAACGAAACCCTCTCCCAAAATCAGCGAAAGTGCGAAACCGACCCAAGTTATAAAAAAAAAAAAAAAAACAGAGCTGTTTCTCTCTCTCTTTATTTCTCTCTCTTCTTTCTGTGAAATCACCAGAAGAAGCCTTAGCGAAAAAGCTCTTGTTGATCTTCTTCTTCCCATGAGATATAACCTCGAGAGGATTTGGTTTTCGTTTTGTGGTTTTCACTGTTTGGAACTACAAGCATTGTTCGAGCACGCTGTTTCTCTTTGGTAAGAGCAGAGAGGGACGGCTTGAGATGTCTGAAATGAGAGAAGCAGGGTATTGCTTTCCGCCAGTATTAGAGGGTGTCAATGCGGCTCTTGCTCTCGTTGACGCCATTATTGCTGTCTTTGCATATTTTCAGGTTCGTTTTTGATTTGTGGTTTTTGCTCTGAGATTGATTCATGCATTCCCGCTTTCACTTTCCTTTTCGTTCAAATTGGGGGAGGGAGGGTGTACTAGGATGAGGAATGTCCAATGGGATGCGTCCAGTGGTGGTGTTCTTTGTCTATGTTTAATGGAATACGTTGAATTTTGGAGATTGAATAGCTTCCGATTGTGCATGCCTGAAGAATTTTGAGATTTTGGGGAGAATAATCACTGACGTTTTTCTGTGTAAAATAAGCAGTGGTTTTGTTTAGGGCGTTTGGGAAACTTGGTCGCATCGGGCATGACTGGTTTGATTACACTTTAAGTTGATTTTTGCAGTTGTGCCCGATGACCTTTCATTATAGAATTTTGGGATACTGTTCAATCCTTGTCTTCTTTATGTGTGACGTGAAGTTCTCTCCCTGTATTGATTTTCATTTGGTGTTTCAGTTGCTAAGGATCCATTTGAGGAATTCGCAAGTTGGCTGGACTCGGCAGAAAGTAAGTGCATTTTCCAAGCTATCATTTGTGACCCAGATCCAGCTTATGCTTGTTACATGCTGGATAAGTTACATTTACGTGCTCTATTCTGATTAGATGAAGTGGTTGAAGTTGTAATTTGTGAATTGGTCCTTCTTATTGGTCAGAAGTCTCTGAACCTTGGTCTCACTGTTTAGGAATATTTAGCTGTTGGAGTTAGGCCGTTATATGAATTGCTATGATTTTAGAGGTTATCATTTTCAGCAGGGATTATAACACTAGATTTGGATGATCAGTATTAAATTGACATGGGTATGGCCGTGTGGGATTATGTTTCGTCATTCTTAAATACTGGTGATTTCAAACAAATGGTTATTCTATTCTAGTTTTTCAAACTGTTCGCAACGGCGTCGTTCAAGGCGCTCGCCTTAGCGCCTGGCACCATTTGAAGCCTATGCCTCTAATGGTAAGAGGCGTGCAGCTTTGGCGCCTTGATGAATGCATGTAAATTTATGTAAAAAACACATTACAGCCAAGGCCCAGCTCTCAATATTTTAAGAGATAAAAAATAGGTCAGACAGTTTTTAGGGTTTAGTAAACAAATATTATAAAGCAAAAGGTGAAGGGACCGCACATAGAAGACAGAATTGGAATAGCTATTAGGAATCAACAATGTAAATACTTGAGGTACATCCCTTCAGTCTTCAGGTAGGCAAGGGTCTTCACGTTCATTTAGGTTGGGGGCAGAGACGCACTAAGCCACTAACAAAAAGCAAGTAAGCAGTACAAGGTAAATGTTTAATGCTAGGTAGTCAAAGGTGAAAGGTGTCTAGCTCCTAAAACACCTTAGGTGAGAGGCGATAAAAAGGCGCACGCCCAAGCGAAATAAAGCACTATAATATGAAATAAATTGGTGGATAAATGTTATATGGACAAACACTAAAAGATGAAGTTTGTAACATTTGCAATATTAATTAACTATTCTAAGTTCTAATATAATAATAACTCATAAGTCATTTAATCATCAAAATCATTAAGCAATTAAAGTCATATATCACATTAGAGAGTAAAAAAAAAAACATAAAGTGCACTTGCTCTGTGTCTCTACTTATGTGAAGATTGAAGTCTTGCATGTTGCGCTTTTATGTTGCTGATTTTCGTTTGGCCAGAACTTTTATGGTATTTTTCTTCCTGTGGTCTACTTTATAATATTTGTTTACTGAACCCCACGAAGCTATCTGACCTAGTTTATATCTCTTAAAATACTGAGTTGGGCCTGGGCTGTGTTTGTTTCTGGTCTGATTCGCTGGAATGTCTTTTTTTATTTTTCCTAATTTACCTGCACACTTCATCAAGGCTCGAAAGGTGCACGCCTTTGTGGGGGGAAAAGTTAACGGAGGTGCGGCGTTTGACTAGGTGGCGCCTCCGTGAAGCCAACGCCTCTCATGGTGTAAGAGGTGTTGGCTTTAGATGGTGCCTTGTTTTAGCGCCTCAGGCACTGAGGCAAACGCCTTTACACTGGTTTAATATAATGTAAGAGGTGTTGGCTTTAGATGGTGCCTTGTCTTTCTATCATTTCTCGCCTAAGGCATCTTAGGAGCTTGGTGCCTCAAGGGCACCTTTCGCCTTTGACTACCTTGGTTTGCACATCCATCCATAAGTTGCCATATCATATGACTACTACATAAGTAACTATCTGTTAGTTTCTGGATAGATTTTTGTGCTGCTCTTATACATAAGAGATTCTATCTTTCTTTGGTGACATTACTGCTGGTAAGTATGCATATGGCTTGTCAGATAAAAATGTGGAAATTTTAGTTATTGAATGCTAAAACTGAAAGAGATTCTGGTGATTAATGGCACAATTATGATATCCTTATGTCAATGTAATACTTAATTTTGGTACTGTTCTGCTAGGAGATGGATAGACATGGGGTGGGATCTATGTCTTTGACTTTTGTATTTCAAAATATGATACTTCTTCTAATTATTCTTTATAATTTCTTTATGAATTATGGTATGTGCTTGTGTTTTCCATGCACCTCATGTGATGTATTGCCGGCTTCTTCACAGACTTCTTTTTATATATAATATTTTCTCATGTGATGTGAATATGATTTGCTGCAGGTGTTTCATTTAATGATTGGCACTTCCAGTTTGGGTTAGTTCTATCTTTATTGTGATGATTAATTGAATTCTTATTTATCTAGCCCAGAATATCTCTATTAGGACTTTGTTTGCTCCTCAGTTGTTGCTTTTGCATTTCCAGTTTATCTAAAATTTCGATGGCATTAGACATAATAATCTCTTAAATTTTTATTACACTTTAAGGCTTGGGCCAGGGCTAACTGTGAAAAACCTTTGGTTTTATGTCATTCTTGAACTCTTCAGTGCACCCTTGATTCTTCGATTTCTTGCTGTGAGATAACCGATTAATTTCTTCACATTATAATGGCCAGATACATGTTCCATTTTAGTCACTTATCTTGAAAGAAATATTTTTTCCCCTTGCTCTAATGAATGTACTGTATATGCTGGCATTTATTAATAGTTTTAGGTTTCTTTCCTTTACTTTTCTTAATTCCATCTTAACTATTCCATTGGGAATTTCAAATTTCAGGTTACTTCATTTATTTTGTATTGACCCTTCTTGCGGCTTGCTATGGATGGACGTGGTGGTCAGACTCTTGTGGTTTTATTTTTATGGGTATGCCTCCTTTCCTTACTTATTAGATATCTTTGTGACAGTTTTATGACTTTTATCTTTGATTAAAATGTTTAAACAGTTGAAAGTTTTGTTTTGCAGCTTTCCCCAAAATTGTTTTCTTTGCCGCATTTCTTCTACTTTTATCCTTCTGGTATGTAAATCTACCTTATTTTCAAGATACTTAATGTTTATTTTTTATGAAATGAATTTTAAGTTACTTCCAGTATTTCCTAGCTAAATATTACTTATGCCTGATCCTCGCAGTCATCTACAGTACTCCTTGTTAATCTTTCCCTTTCTTATTTGTCTCTATGTTTGTCAACCTGTCTGATTATTTCTCTTCCTTCTTTCTCTTTACATTTCCAGCTTTAGTCATGATCTATTCTTTGTTAGTTGTTGTACAAGTATACTACTATCCACAGACAAACATGTTTTTTTTCCCATAGTTATCAAAATCATGTGATACGTGATATGAAACACTTTGATTCGCCTCCTGAACATTACTAATTGACTGCTGAATCAAAGTGTGGCCAGGATCAGTAGTTGAATTGTTGGAATAGTGCAAGTTGACCAGAAATCTTGAATTGAACAATGCCATCGATTCCAAATCTATGTTCACCGACAGATTTTCTGGTTAAGAGGAAATGGGTGAAAGAAACCTGAAGGCCCAAAATGTCAAAGATGTTGCTTGCCTTCTGGCTTAATCAATTTCTTCTTTTTCTTTTTTTATTATTATTACTAAACATAGTAAACACAACGTTTAGGCTGATTCTGAAGACTGAACTATGGAAGTAATTTGGACATTAGAGTTAGAGGGACTTTTTGGAACATAGTGAAACACAATTGCACAATGCCAAGAAAGAGCATTCAGAGTCACTCATAATGCAGCCTTTAGACATACTTATAATGCATTAACGCAAGACTCAGATACATAATAGCACAATGCACAGTGCTAAGAGCACAATGGACAGTACCAAGAAACACAGAAATGTTTCACACAGCCACACACCAAGAAAAATGCACGGTCAGACAATGCACTTTAGCCTATTAAGACTTAGTAGCTATAATTTTGTGACTTGTAGTAATATTTTTGTCAATTCTTAGTTATATAATATATTTTAAGTATGTTTCTTAGAGTTTGTGAATCTTATGATTCACGATTTTAAAATTAGTCATCCAATTCACAATTTGTATCGCGATTGGAAAACTGTGCTTTTCTTTTAAAACAAAAAAATAGAGGCTAATGACTCTAAGCATATGTGGGTGTGAATTAGATTGCCTTAGAGATGTTAAGGACTGTCAAAGTTAGGAGTGATATTTTGAAAGGGGTCAAGAACTAGACAGTTTTGTCTTGGTAGTTAGAGACTTTTGCGCTGAATAATTATGGTCTAAAGTCTTTCTTACGTATCAAACCCCTTCATTTCTCACTGTTATTAGTTTCTTCTGAAAGGCATTTACCACTCTTAGTCGCCTTTTTTGCACGATTAAAAAAAAATATTGTTTTAGGCATCTCATATTAGCCAAGCCCTATTGTAGCACCATCCACGTCTCAGCAGCTCCACTCTACGCCACTTCGCTCTGTGACACTTCACTTGACCTTCCACCAGTCAAAGCCCTTTGCATGTAGCCCTCTCCTTTTTTTAATAAGTTAACATGGCTTTAATGCCAATGGATAAGACCCAAGTGAACTTGGGGAACCTATTCTCAAAATCTGGTTGTTGAGAGGGGAGAATCATGGCACATAAATTACTCCACTGCGTATCTTATACTATTAAATGTGGAACTTAGGCATCTCATATTACCCAAGTCCCTATCAGGCCATGCGGTGCTGTTAATTGTGTACTTCTGTAACAAACTTTGTTCTTCTGCTATACAGATATGTGTATGTGCATATGTAGATGTAGATGTAGATGTGTATATATATTATATTGTGTTTTTGGTGTCCTTAACTTATTATATTGGAAGCACATTTTAAATTACAATGTGGATCCCCTTTTGAACGATCTTCATGCACTGGTGGTGGTAAACTGTTTTTCTGTTTATACCAGAATCCCCACTTCAAATTTTATCTGTTTTCATGCACAGAGACATAGCATATAGTCATGTATCCATCTAAGTTATCTGCAACCATCAGCATAAAAATGTGGGTGCTATATCTTTATAATTTTTTCAAGTTCTCATCTTTTCCTTTCTGCTAAGTATGAGCTACTTGTCTGCTTTGCTTTGATTTTCTTTTTTGCAGGGTTGACCTTTGCCACCAGCGAGATGACGACGAAGATGATGAAGGAAGCTTTTCTGAAGAAGCTTTATTGATAAAGTCCTTTAATGATTCACCTTTTGCAGGCAAAGAAAGCCATAGAAAATGGTTTCCTCTTCGGTTGGCTCATGTTGGAAATAGGCAAAAAATTGTAATTTTGGTATGGGCACTGCACCTTTCTTTTTTGGTCATTCAATCATTCACATCTCTATGTAATGTTTTATAGTATGATGATTGGAATGTTATTCACCAGGTTACGCTGCTGCTTTTTGTCATCATGTTGGCATTTGCTGTAATAATGTGGATTGGTTTAGGGGAGAATCCCATTGATTCTGCGGTAGCTGCTCGGGTATTGACTTTGCTTTATATTTTGTCATGCTATACACTGCTCTTTGAATTTCTTAGTGATATATTTAGTTGATATTGACTTTACCCTCATACTTAACTACTTTTTCTTTGGATAGGAGAATAGGATTGTTTTTGAATCTTTGATTTAACTTTTTTTGTTTGGAAATAAAAAGAATAAAAACTGTGCACACTGCTTTGTTAAAGAAGTTTATATTTCATTCTAACTGATATAGAATTCTGAAGACCTGAGAGAAGTCTATTTCTTCTTTTGACTTATTTGTTACTTTATTTTGTTGACTTCTTAAGTACATCTTCTGGTTTGAGGATTTATTATCTTTGAACTTTTTGGTATTTTTTTCTCTTCTTTTATTTTAAAAAGTAATAGTAATCATTTGGCTGAAAGTAAGCAATAGAGGAAAATTTATATATAATTGGCTTTAGGAAATCTAAATATCGGGGTTTTCCTATTTTTTGTTCTTAGAAAAGATGCTATGAGCAGTTTTGTGGTGTATGGTGTTAGAACAAAGATGAAGTTTTACTGCCTACCCAAAAACAAAAATGAAGTTTTACCAAGCTTTTCAGAATATATGAGGATGGCTAGTGCAACATTGGATGGATGAATCAGTGAATACTCATCTTGGCAGATTGTGATGGTTATTTACTAGTTTTGTTTGTGATGATTACCTTATTTGTGTGATTTAGATTATTATTTGTATATAGGCATTTATTGTATTTATTGTGTATTTGGTTTGTTTCCTAAATTAGTATAGGAACTCTTGTACATATTATTCAAATTAGCCTAATGAGAAATATCATCGAAGTATTAAAAAATCTTCAGTTTGGAAGATCAGCTTACATGTCTGACTTTTTAGCTGATTGTAAATAATGACACTGCTCTAATTACTCAAGAGTTAGAGTCTGTTCTGTAGTTCCTGAAGAGGATTGTCCTTAATTGAATAAGCTTTTTTTTTTTCAATTATGGTTTGGTGACTAAAAATTTGATGCAGGTATATGTAGATCTTTTTGCTGCCGGAACGCTCATATTAGGAGCTGCATTTGCTTGCTATGGTAAGTATCTGCTGATCATATTTATCATACACATCTCCAGTAAAAACTGAAATTTGCTATTCTTTTTGGGTTATTGCACGAACTGAAAGCAATTTTTAAAATTGGATATAAATTATTCTCAGCAGATTCTAGAGATATTTTCATCATTAAATTTGACAAATTATTATGCTTTCCTTCTATATGCAAATAGAAGTATAGTACTAGTTCTGACAAAATGTGCATTTGTTTTTAAATTTCATTTTATTTATCAATTTTTTCTATGAATAAAATAGGGACTGGTACCATTTTGTTTTGTCCTATATATGTTTTGGTATACACGTTGGTGTCCTTTGGTATCATTTAGTTAACTTCTTATCTGGAAATATTTTATGTATGTCAGGTGGTCCAAAAATTTTGCTTATTTACTTGAATTTCATTTGCAAAGCATCAATTTGATCTTTACTCTTTAGAAAACCTAATCCCCACATTACAACAACAACAACAACTAAAGCCTTTTCCCACTAGATAGGGTCGGCTATATGGAACAACTGACGCCAAATGTTCTATATTTGCACATGTCTACAATTAGGCTATTGATAGATAAATCTTTCCGGATAGTTTTTTGAATAGTTTTGTTTGGTCTTATCCTTCCCCGGATTATAGGATTTTTAGCCATTTGGTCAACTCTACTAATTTTCGGGGCCTCCATAGATCTTCTTTGTACATGCCTGAACCACCTGAGGTGTGTTTTGACCAACTTCTCTATGATAGGTTATTAATAGAAAACCCAATCCCCACATTATTTGAACAAGATTAGAGGCTTACAGAGAGATCAGGCACTTGGATAAAATTAAGGGCAAAATTAGGAGTATCAATAGAAGTAAAAATTTTGGTAAAATATTTTTAGCATGGATTTTGAGATCAAAGTCTAAGGGAGGAATTTCAATTTTCATTGCTTAGGAGATTATGGATTTCATAAGAAAATCAGGAATTTGTATCAAAATTATGGATTTTCTTTTGCGGAAACATTAGGCTTTTATTGTCCATAAGAGTACTTATATCATGTAATATTCATTATTCAAAGCTATATCTTGAAACTACATATTTTATAAATTTTAAAAAAATGCTGCACCCAATGTCTCTCTAGGCACTGGGTACAATACTAGTATCTTTACTGGTATATCTTACTAATCCTGACTTACTCACATAGCTTTAGAAAGGGGTAATAATCATACTGAATGGAGCTATACTCTTTCCTATATTAAAAAAAAATCTGCTCTATAACATGGTAAAGGGAGTTTTCTTCCTTTTGAGAAGCTCAGCTGCGCGCAACCTACCATGCTTCTTGCATTCCTTGAAAGGATATGGTATCTGAATGGCTTCAACCCTAAATGCAACATAGGAAGGGTAGCATAATATCAATGTTGCAATCCAGGGCGGTCTTGAAATCAAGGTTATTGGGTAACTTCAACTGACGAAAAGCAGGCTACTTCTTAAACCAGCTTTACATACATATGAAATTGTAATTAAAGAACCTAAGCTCTGTTACAATATGCATTGTTATCATGGATAGCATATTGTCCTCAGAAAATAACAAATTCACATTCTGAGCAAAATTTCACATTCCTTATAATTATGCAGACATTCACGAAGTGTCTTAGCTTCAGTAATTTGAAATCTGGAAGCTTCAGTATTATCATTTTATACTCTCCAAACACTGGTTTCTCTTTTATTGATTCGGTTATTCATCAAAATTGCTGAATATGAAACAAAGGATCTGCTTGTAGTTTTCAACTGTTCAAAAATGTACTTTTCTTCCAATGTTTGTCAATAGTAATGAATTATTGGATAGATCTTTCTTAACAGGTTCTGAAAAGTAACCATATACATATATGGACCTACCTTTGTGGTAAAAAATTTCCTTACAAGTTTGATTGATTTTTGCACAGGAATTTTATTATGCTTGAAGATGAGCAAAGTTCGAGCTGAGCAACCTTCAACTGAAATGTATAAGGTACTGTATTTCTGTTTCTCACTAGTGTATCATTCCATGCATAGCCTTCCTGTTTGGACTCAAAGTAAAGATGGATATGATGGGTTCACATTTTATGAGAGCCATATTCTTTGTATGTTGCCCAATGAAGCACAGGCACTCCAAAGTAGGAGCCATTTCCATGTCTAATACTTGTCACTTGTCAGATACTTGCATTAAATATGAATGACACTTTCAATTGCATTTAAACACTTCAGACTTCATTGTGTCATCATTAGTGTTCAGGCTCTCTGTCTTTCGCCTGGCTGAATTCCATTCGTGTGGTGACCTGTTGACATGCTTGCATCTTCAACCATAGTTCTAATCACATATTTGACTGCCGGAGACTCAATTGGTTATGCAAAGATAATGACTTATCTGTGTATGCACATGGCTGCATGCCCTTTATCTAGGCCTTTTGTTCATTTGTATGTTATCAGTGCATCCCCCTCCATGCTTGCATGTTCAGACACCATCCACACTTATGAATGCATGGTTCTTTATACAATTTAAATAATATGAAATTGATGTGTAACATTTTTTGCAGGTTGCCTGTTTAACTGTCACCTCTGTACTATGCTTCACAGTGAGTGCGTGTGTAGCACTTTTAACGGACATTCCTGTATGTACCATTCATCTGACTGCTAGAATTGTTCTGCACTATTCTTGATCAAAAATTTATAAAATTTCCTAAGCTCTTTCCCATCTCATCATTATTGCAGATGTTATTTCACTGGCACCAGTGGCATGGGCATGGTGTTTACACCACTCTTTTACTTATTTTGTATTATTTTGTAGGTAAGTGCTTTTATTCTTGGTAATTGGTTATCCTGCTTGATGGAATCTGTTATTCATTGCACGAGTGATTTAGAATTAACTTAATGGTTGTAATCTACTGTCTAAAGTTGAGTCTTACCCTTCTGTTATCCAGGTTCATCAATACCTTCTGCATTGGTTCTGTGGGTAACGAGAGAATTGCCACCTGCAGAAGCTTCTAGCATGCAAGAAGAATCAAGTACATTAGCGTTTGTTGGTGATAGTCCAATTACTGTTCATAATCCTCAGCGTTGGACTACTGCAACGAGCATGCAGAATCAGGTCCCTATATTGCTAAATCTTTCCCATTGGTTTATCCATTTATGCAGTGCAGTTGTTGATGTGACCATGCTTATTTTTGTGGTACTTTTAGCTTAATTTGATGATATGCCGTCTCTTTCTAGGTCCTATTTTAATTTGTTTCGTTCTTTGTTGTTCTTATGAGAGAAAATTGTCCTTGTTATGTGAAGTGCTGAAGTTGTCTAGGGTACATCACTACCAAAAAGGCTACATTAATGCAAAAATTGGGCACTGGAATATTTCTATAATAAACTAGCCTGTTTTGTTCTTTTGTGTATGCCGCTATTCATCTCTGTTTTGTACTAGTTTTTGCTTCAGTTCCACCTTCCAGTATCCATAGTTTTTGTAGTGCAGTGCTGCAATAGTGGTGTTGTTCACTGCCATGGCCTGTTTGAACATAACATGTTAAAAAAGTCCAGAGAATAGCATGGCGAGCATGCACTCGTTCATTACTGCTTGAAACAAATGAATGGGGACCTTGTATTGTAAATAAAACTTATATATGGATCTCATGAAGACAAACAGTAAGAGATCTGGATGACAGAAATCCCATTCTTACATTTGGAGTACAGACTGAAAAATATATTTCCACCCAACTTGTATCCTATAATTATATTAAAACACATACTTTTTTTCACATTTGTGGTTTATGTTGCTGCATTGTTGGGGTTAGCTCCCTTGAGTAGATTTCGGCTTTCCTATTCACTTGTTTTCTTCCTGTCTTTCTTTGCCTTTTGACATTTATTTGCTTCCAAATAGTTTAAGAAAACCATATAGTCACTACTTAAGCTTTCATTGATGCAGGCATTAAGAGTGAGTCCAATATAATCATGTATTGATATTTGCAAATGTATCTACTTGGTTCTGCTCGTGTTTGAAAGGCTTGTTGGGACTGCTTCAGAATATCTTAGCCTCGATCAGGGAGGGGACAAAATGATTTGACTGGCTGCATGCTTTCTAAAGTTTCTTTTTCCCATAGTATTTACACCTGAAATGTAAATAGCAGAAGCTTGGTAGATTAAAAAAATCTTATTTCCTGAGACAAATTTTGGGATGTTATCGTGCCAATTATGATTTTTTTAAAGAATAAAAATATATTGTCGGATGTGAACAAATTTTTTGCAATTTAAGCTTGTTCCTTCAACTCTGCGTGCAAACTGAATCATTTACAAAGTTTTGAGGACTCCTCTCCGAGCTACATCTGGGCTTGATCTTTAGTGGTTTTGGCATCTACTCGAATGAAAGTAGGTGATACTGGTTTTCTAATGAGCACAATACCTTTATGGTAAAGTAAATGTGGATCCTACCTTGAATTCAGTCACGGCCTTCAAAATGCCCTATGGAGCAACTGTTGTAGAATCTTGACTCTGAATTGTAAGTGATTGACTCGTAGCTAGAGCCTATGCTAGCATTGCATTCAGTTGTATAATCAGATTCTCCAATGTTTATGTCAATCAAGTTTCAAGGGTTGTAGTAAAGTTTTATGACTAATGTTTACAAGCCCAATACATAGCTGATTTCTCAGAGATTTGGGATTTGTTGTTGTGATTTAAATAAAGTTTGGTAAATGGAGTTTGTGTTATAAGTGATTTTAATAGTGATTTGTGTTTGAGTAAATTCTTGTAAAAGTATTTTTGAATTTGAAATCTCAACTCTCAACTTCTAACTACTCCTACCTTCATAAATGTTTAGTACAACTAATAACAACTAACAATAATTAAGATAGTCAACAGTCTCTCCCACAAATTTGTATAAAGATGTCAGAGATGCCCAACTTATTAATTAGTGTGTGGAACATTTGTTTGCTAAGGTCTTGAGTAAAAACATTAACAGCACAAGATGAGGATACCATCATTAGTAATCTTCTTGATAAAATCTATATCAATTTCAATGTGTTTCACATAATTATGAGTCATATTAATGATAGCCTTAATTCACAAAATAAGGACAACTTTTCCCTCCTCGAGAAGGCGCAATTCAGCTATTAGTTTTTGTATCCATAGAACTTCAAAATTCCTTGAGCCATAATTTTGTATTATGCTTCTACACTAGATCTAGCAACCACATTGTGCTTCTTACTACTCAAAGTAACTAGGGGCTTGTTTGATTCCCTTCCCTAAAAACTTATTTCTATTTTTAAAATAAAAACATATTTGATGACAATGTTTTATTTTTTAGTTTTAAAAATCGAAACATCAAATATTATTTTTAAAACTTAAAAAATAGAAAATTACTCAGGTGTTTTGAACTGTCAACAATTTTAAAAAATTGTTCTTGAATATGAGAATCAAACCGGCTCTAAGTTTTCTCCCACAAGCATACAATATCAATTAGTGATCTTTTGTCATTAAGCTCAAGTAAGATCTCCATATATACTTTTTTTCCAAGTCTTCATAAAGAAATGAGTTTCTCACGTCAAATGTAAATCCCAAATTAAATTGGCTACACAAGATAAAAAAAACACGATTTCAAAATAAGTAAGGAGTTTTCAACGTAGCCCAATCATATTCAGGCATAGAGCCCGACCCGACCCTTAGTTTTCTTTGATGTATTTAAAAGTTAAATTATATATTTATTTTTATAATATGAACCAAAATTATTGAAAAAATTACAAGACAGTGCTTCAAGTCATAGTATAGAGTATAGACAATTATTTAGTCTTAAAATTATATAGCAAAATAACTAACAAGAATAAGAATAGATAAAAGGGACAAAGTCAAATTTTACGATATTATTTTGTGTAATCGTCCATTAACATATTTATTTTTCATCTTCCAATGATAAATTATTTTTCACTCAAAATATTTGTCTTTATTAACATTCAAAAAGTATATAAAATATTACAAAAACCTTAGATTGGAGTAAAATAAATGAAGTTTTTCTTAAAAAATAAATAATTAAAAATGACCCTGATAAAACACAGTCCGATCTTACTAGACCATACTTTGATTAGGACCGATTTAAAAAACGCCATAATTAAAAAAATAAAGTGATTTTTTTAAAATTCAGTCATAAATTAAAAGACTTGACCTTTGACAGCTCACAAACTCATAGTATACTATTTAACCATATCTTATATATAATTATCCTAGTTGAAGGTTTCCAAGAGTAGTATGAACTGGTTGAATAGGGAAATCAGATGAGTGTAATGCATATTGGCTGTTCCCAAATGTATTGAAAAAAATGGAAAAAAGGAAGAAACAATTCCACATATGTAAAGATCTTCCTTCTAGTTAGCTTTTGTTAGCTCCCTGCCTTAAGTATATTAATGAAGGCAGCTAGCTGGCACATTTGACATTAGTTTTGCAAAAACTTGAGTTGTATAATCTAATTTTGAGGTCAGTTTTGATCTACTTTGATTGAAGAAACTTATGTAAGCTACTATGCTCCATTGAAAATGGATAAAATCCTTTGGCCAACCATACCTAGTTTTTTTAATATTGATGGGTTGGTCTGGTCCCAGAGGGACAAATAAGTTAAGTGCATGGTGAGTGCATAAGTGTTGAATGTTGATGGTGCGCCACTTAGACAGGTTTGCAAGACAGGGCCAGGCAAAATGCATGAATATACATAAAAAACTATAATAATGAGGTATTGAATAGTGAAATCTTCGTTTATTTTAAAATTCCTTTTTTCATGAATGCTGCTTTTGTACTTTAACATATTTTCTAATGTCGCTCATGATTCATGAAAGAACTCTAGAAGTGAGCCAAGTGCTGCTTGTCCACAATGGTCAGCCACATAACATGCTGGTGAGTTAAATAGTATACATGTACAAGGCTCTCTTCATAGTTCAAACTTCAAAGACCACATAATCAATGCAAAATAAAAAAGAGATCGAGACAACAGTAAGGTACAATACAATAATGGTATCCCAAAACCTAACCTCACAGGGTAAAGAGTCCAGCGTCTATATAATTAAATTTCAGATCAGAATGTTGAACTTAACCCATGTGAGAGAATAAGTCCTATTCCTTGAGACATAGTCATAAGATATTCAAGGTTGGGCCAAGCATGAAGATCACAAATAGAAAATGACCCTTATAATTTTACAGTAAAATAAGGACCCGACATTGATAAGTACAATTATGAATGCACTTTCTTGTCTTACATGACCTGAATCCGTAAAATGCCAACTGTCATTTATTAGTTTCCAAGGCTTCTCTCCCATCAGAAGGAAGGAACGAGGAAGGAGATAGAGACTTGAAGGAGTGCTGATTAATGAACGAAAACCAATGAGTTCAACTGTTGCCAAAGCAATACAGTGTAATCCAACTCAAATTTCTAAAGTGCAACTCCTAGTTTCTCAACCTCCACCTTGAGAGACTTGAGGTATCTCACAGCTTCATCCAAAACAGAAAGAGAATCCATTTGATCACCACCTCCAGGCACAATCCCCCTCAGTACCTTCACCATCCTCTTCATCTCCTGGTGCTTAATTTCATTGTTGCTGCAGAAACCACGGGTCCCAGAAGATTTTCGTACAGAAGATGACATGTTATTTGATTTTGAGCCATAACTGGAGCAGGTATCGGAAATGCTTTCATAATTTTCGTGAGTCCTTGCTGTGCTGACCTCTTCCTCATCATAGCCTTCTAGCTCCTCACCGTCCAAGCTCAACAATGCATTGATGTCATCTGAATCCTCTTCAAAAGGAGATGATAATTCTCCTTCAACTGGATTCACTTTGTTTGTCTCAGAAGTGTAAGTAGCATGAAAATTCAAGCCAGGGCCACTAAATTTGTTGGCCATTGCAGGATGGAACATAATTTTGCTTTGGCTATCAGTCTGATCAAAGATGATGAAATTCTTGGGGCAAACCTCAGAGGGCTTCAATTCAACTCGTTCAAAGGGTGTTATCTGCCTCACCCCAGATGGTAAGACTGCATCAAAAGCAGAAGCAAGAGGAGCATGCATACAAGTGTCAATTGCTTCACTAGCCAAAGGGAGTACCACCTTTTCTGGGTAAAAATATTTGTGATTCTGCATCATTAAACTCAGATCGCTATCAGTAATCTCCGAACAAGAAATGCTGCTTTGGCTTTTGCAACTGGCAATTATTCCCTCTCTGGATGAAAGTTCCTAAGAATGTAAAGAAAAAACTGGTAGGCACTACGGTGAGCCCATTTCAACAAAAGATAGCCACTTCCTCCAATCAGCACTTCGTCTCTTTTGCAGCCTTCTAATAAACTATGCCAATACAACAAAAAATAAAAACCTCCCTACACCAACTTTACTTGATACAAGACTACGTAACAGGTTTTAGCAACTGACGGAAATATTCAGCCTGCAAAAGAAAATGGTGTGGTACTATAAGTACGTTGTAATAATAAAGGAGGGAAAAAAAGTGATCAAGTTGACAGTGAACTAGTAAATTCAGTTGAGTTTTTTACTTTTTTTGGGCTATACAGGTTTAAAAACCAGAGTACAGTACTCCACAATACAGTTATGTATTTGAAAACCTCATCCAAACAACACATGTTATTAACGAAAGCCATTATTATATAAGATGATAATGGATCTCATCCATTAATATCTGAAAGCTAAAGAAATGAGGATATTTTCTTCAACTGAATATTCTTATGTCATTAGCTATCAGAATTTGCAGGTGCATATTCTGATATACAGAAAGCTGCATGTCCGCCAAGAACCTTACGAAAGAAAGGAAACAGAAGAATTATTTACCTGGCAAACTTGCATTAGTTGATGTTGTGCAATGACTCCAACACTCATTTTAATCTTCTCAACTTCTGTCACAGCTTGAGATTTCTTCACTGGTATCGCAATGTACATTCTCAATCCTATCCCACAGTTTTGATAAAAGAGGAAAAAAAACACTAAAAAAAAGTAGCTTCACAGCCCAATGAGACTTTGCCTACAGCAGAAAGAAAACAATATAAGATTATCAGAGTTCATGGGAAAGCAATATGCAGCACAGAGAGGCAAAAAGCTCCCTACTATGCTAGTAATATACAAAACAACATCAGATCTGTTGTTACATAAATTCTGTGTTTACAAGTCAAAGGATCCATAGATACCCTACTGAATCTAAAAAAGTTTAATGATCTACAACGTCCACTTTCCACAGACAGCACAATTTTTTTTTTTCTTGGCCTGAAGACAGCACAAAAATTTAGTACTATATATCAGAGTCCATTAAATCCACTTTCATTAAGTTGCATTTAGAAAGTTTTAACTAATCTTATATTTTTATTCAAATAGCATAAGAAAATTTTGAGATAAACTACTACATCAGCAGATTAGTGGGATCAAAATCTCTCACCTGAACTAATTAAATTACAGAATCACATGAAAGAACACCACCAAACGAACACAGTTCCTATTGTATATCCACGGCATCTTGATGACCTATCAAGATTATCAGATTTCAAACCAAACTTCCGTCCTGAAAGTAAACAGAAGATTTAGTCCAAATGCAAAAGCCACCATGTAAAATACAGAAATGAAATACACTTATCATCAAATATAGCTCCAAGAGAATGTACCCAAAAAGTGGAACAACTGAATAAGAAAGAACAGTTATCATCCCATTATAGATTTAGCAAGCACTATAAGTCAGAAAAACAGAGCCCTCTCAAAAGCAATCCCAATCAAGCCACAAACAAAACATTCATGACCCGACTATCATTGCCAATAATTTAAATATCTTTCTCAATCAATTACGGAGCAAAGACCCAAAGTTTGCGTAAAACTAGGGACCCAACATAACATCAACTTATCAATTTCAAATCGAAAACCCTAGGTTTCCAGTAAATGCTCTAACTTTCCAAAGCGCAAAATGAAAAGCTCCTTAGCACAAACAAAATTTTCCACACAAACATAGATCTTCAAAGATCACCTAAGCGCAGGCATAAACCAAGCACACACATAAGCAACCGTTTCCAACAATTCAAACATGAGTTAGAATTTAACAGATAGCAAATCCGCCACATAAGAAAAATACCACTAGATTTTCGCCAAAACACAGAGTCCTAGAGAGAGTAAGCAACGGGAAATCGTAGAGAGAGAGAGAGAGAGAGAGAAAAACAAGAGCGAGAGTGTGAGAGAGAAGTTCGTGGACAACGCATATAATAGCTTTTTTCTTTGGTGGTTATAGCGATGCCTGAAAGATTAAGACCCTAAAAAAGAGTGGATTAATTATTTCTATGCATTTCTTTTCTAAGTTAGAGAGAAAGAAAGAAAAGGGTGAGAAAATATGAATTTCATAAAATAAAAATATAAAAAATCCACATTTTTCCTTTCTCTTTTTTATTTTCTCTTTCTTTGTCTCTCCAACTCTATAAGAAATGTAGAGAAAAGAATTCTAGATGATTTATTTCCTAAAAATAGTATTTGGTGCGGTGTGAAGCGAATTGTACTCCAGATTGAAGGACTTAGATTTGAGTATTGAAATCGATGTTCTTGGAAGTTACGAAGCATGAACACTAACACGGATATGAGATACGTCACACAGATACACTGATGTATCTGATTCTTAAAATTACACAACACAATATATATTTATATATATAAATAATATTAGAAATTCATAAATTTTGATAAAAATTATAATATCTATTCATAATATATGTCATATGTAATATTATTTTCTATTGTTTGTTATGATAAAATCACAAAAAATTGAATATGTGTCGTGTGGATGTCATACAGTGTCCAACACAACGACGCATTATCAAAATGAAATTTCTATGGCTCCATGCTTCAAAGATTGGGAATATTTTAACTGTTCGCTCCGACCCGAATGAAATTAATATTCGCTTAGACTGTTACACGGACTTATATTTTTTTTAAAAAAAATTAAGACAGAGAGAGAAAGAGAGAGAGTCAAACACGGACGATGTGAGCCGTTGGATGGGACGATGGTACGTCTTGGAAATGGCCTTCCGTGTATCGCGGATGCGAGGATGACCGTCGGATTAGAAGCACGCGTGAAGGAGGAGTGGGGCCCACAGGGTTTGACGAATGCGTACCGTGGAATAGACTCTTCTTTCTTTTTTTTATTATTAAAATGACCTTTGGCTTAATTATTGGCCTAATTCAATTCTAAACTTTACTTTATGCTTCCTAATTACAGATTCCATCCACACCAAAAGGAAATAATTACTACCAGATTTATGTCACGTTCCAAGTGAAGGAAAGACTTTTTGTAATTAAAAAAGCCATTATATAAATTAGTTATAAATAGCAAGTCATAAGTTTTAATTTATATTTAATTTGTTAAGGGTATCTAAATTGTTGTGGCATGTATGTGTGGTTTTTTCTAGTGAGTTTGACTTTCTCCTTTGTGTTTGGAATTGGATCTATGAACATAATTAGTCCATTTGGGGTCACTACCCAATATTTTGACTTCCATGGATCAGCATGCTTAAGTTTTAACAAATATAGAAATAGTTATAAAAAAAATATTAGAAAATATCTTTTTCTAAACAAAAAAATTATATAAATTTTTAATTTTGTTTTTAATATTTATTTATTATCAATTTTATCTCTAATTTTTTTATATTTTGATAAAGATATTAAAAATAAGATCGAACATTAAACCGATCGAGGTATGGTTTAAGATTTAATAGTGATGTTGAGCTAGTGACAAATAAATAAATTAAAAATAAAATAAAATAACTTAAATATAATAAAATTCTAATTCAAATAGTCATAATTAAATTATACAATATAATTATGAAATTAATATGAAAAACAATCAAAAGAAAATTACTAACAATGTTATAAATACAAGTTTTATAAATTAACATGAATTAATATAAATAGAGTCGATCCTCATAATATTCATCAATATTAATATCATTATATGACATTTAATGATCATTACCTTTACCAAGTTCAAGTTCATAAATATTTTCTAACTTTTAACCCATAAGTATGAAAAAAGAAACAAAATAATAATAATAAAAAGGGGAGGTTCAACCGAATTACCATTGGTTTTGGCTTATTTTCCCTACTTTTGAAAGATTATATGAGAAACTCAGTCCCAACCACGGGCCAGTCCAATCCATTTTTTAAAATCTGATTTTAATCGATTTTCTCTTTT
Organism: Chamaecrista fasciculata; assembly: GCA_003254925.1. Classification (NCBI taxonomy): domain Eukaryota; kingdom Viridiplantae; phylum Streptophyta; class Magnoliopsida; order Fabales; family Fabaceae; genus Chamaecrista; species Chamaecrista fasciculata. Next base: position 20,515 of record QANZ01016334.1, read on the forward strand.
ACTCTTACTATAGCCAAATATTAAAGACAAATTTTGCGTTGTTTATGACATATAATGTAAAATTAGTAAAATAATAAAACTCAAATCCTAACTCATTCATAAACATGATGGGATCTGTCATTAATTCATTTAAAGAAATTAATCAATGATAAAATCGACCAAAATGTAAAACTTTAAGAATAAAACTAATAGTAAAAAAATATTAAAGACAAAATTAAAAAGTACTGTAAAATTTGAGGATGAAAACAATGTTTTTAACAATATATTAGTTTTATTTTTATCTATTTTGGGAGTGCATTTAAATTAAATACATCTTTCATATTATATTACCTCTATTTCTCTCAACTAATTCTTACTTATTAGCTTTAGTTGGCATGCTTTGTTGGTCCATTTGGAAGAATAACTGTTCTTGGGTTTTTGAAGATAAACCTTTCTTGCTTGTCAATGTTATGTGTAATGCTTTGAATGATCTTAATAGTTTTTGGGCTGCAAATGGTTAGATTTTTCAAACAAAGCGGCACGTGATTGATTAGCCTTCTTCTGATGGTGTGTGGAAAGCTCCCTCTAGTGGGGATATTAAAATTAATGTAGATGGTTTGTTCCATTCGTTTGGCGCTGTTGGGGTAGGTGTTATAATTAGGGATTAAAACAGCGTGATGCTTGATGGTTTTTCAAGGAAGGAGAAAGCGTCGTCTCCCTTTATGGCTAAAGCGTTGGCACTCAAACACGGTCTAGAATTGTCTTCTTGTTCTTTGAATCTGATAGTTTAGCTGTTGTTAATAATGTTAATGGAGTCTCCACATGTTAGGATTGGAGATGTGAACCCTCTTTTTAGGATATTTTGTTTTTATCTGCTTCCTTGTCTGGTTTTTCTGTTTCTCCTATATCTACAAATTTGGCAGCCGATTGGCTTGCTAAACATGGTGAATCGAGGATGGGTCCGATTGAGTGGGTTGGTAACCCCCCCATCCTCGTTAGTTGCTATTTTAGATAGGGATGATGTCTTGTTTGTTTTTCTCTTTTTTTGGCCTGAAACATAATTCATTCAAAAGCAAGGCAAATCCAAGAACAGTACAAACAAAAACACAGTCAAATAGTCCAATCTCGCCCTAGCATCAACAACAACACTAGAGAAAACATCAACTGACGAAGGTGGGGGGGTCTGCAACCCATCCAAGAGGACCCATCTTTATGTTAGACAAATTGGCAAGACAATCAGCTACCAAGTTAACGGATTTAGGGATCCAACTAAAGCTATAACCATCTAAATAACTCGAAACACAAAAAAAGACCAGATCGACGTCGTGGGATCCCAGATCCAAAAAGCTGCTACCACAAAACCCGTCGCAGAAAACACACAGACACGAGCAGAGAACACACATATATAGGAAGGACAACCGCCGAAAACCACCTAAACTTGAAAACCACCGCCGCATAAGACACACGGAAAAGAGCACCACCACAGAAGGCCAAAGCTGGGAGGCGCCGCTGATAACCCTAATATGAAATATGGTGAAATCTCTTATAAAAAAGAGAGGTGGTCCCTCACGGGAAGGGGTTTGAGAGAGAACTCGGCTCTCATGAGAGAGAGGATTTTTTGAACGGCTAGGGTTTTCTTTTTGCTTTTCTCCTTTGAATGAAAGTATTTGTTGGCCCAAAAAAAAAATTCTTACTTATTAACTTCCAAATTTATTCTATTTGGTAATTTATATTTTGGACCAAAACAATAAAAAAAGGGTAAAATGCAGTTTGGTACCATGTGGTTAAGGGCGGTTCCACTTTGGTACCCTGAAAGAAAATTTTTTGCATTTTGGTGCCCCGTGGTTTGCTCTGTTAGCGAATTGGTCCCTTGTGCTTCATTTCCGTCTGAATTTGACGGAAAACAAGCACGTGAGAGGCACGTGTCTGGTTTAAATACCAAAATGCTTCCATTTTTGCCATTTGAAACCCTAAACTCGCCGCATTCCTCTGAATTCTCTCAAATGACTGCCTAATTTGAGACCAGTTCCCCAGCCAGCAACACCAAGAACATAGGCAGCAGATTGACACGTGATATGAAGGTAAAACCAAGTTGGATCTGCAGATTTGAACACCTTCATGTATCTTGATATTATCACACCAATTGGCATCAATATCCCCCAGCTCACTTCATCTTCCACCCCCACCCCAAAAACAAAAAAGAAACAAAAAACCCATCTCTATCTCTTAGATGTTAGAAACTCCAACAAAACACATAAAAAATTGAAAACTTCATCCACCATGACTTTCAATAGAAATTTTCAACTTCAACTAAGCACCCCCCAAAAAATATATTTATTTATTCAATCCCCAAATTTATTAAAAAAAGATAAAGTCTCTATAAATCTAAACTCACATTTCTTCTTCTTCTGAGTGAACTCCTGGACGATCCGGCTTGACTCTCGCCGAAGATGAGATTCAATGTCTCTCTCGCTTCCAAATTCGCAGAATTCATAGAATGAGACTTAGGCGTCGACCTAGAAACCCCACCATCCTGCCACATGTGAATCACCGACGTTCCAAGTCCGATGAGATTCAAACTCGTGAATTTTATAACCTCGTTGTTCGAATACATCAAGTTCAAACCAGAAACCCCAAAACTCAGAGTCCCCGCTTGCAATTGCGTGCTCGTGTCGGCGATCGACGACGTGTACGCCTTCGTTCGCTGGAATCGCCGAAATCGGCCAGTGTAAATAGAAGGATGCCTATGTTCTTGGTGTTACAAATACTCTGATGCGTTTCCTTCCATCTCATCGCTTCCTCCTTCCTCCCTTTCAGCTTCTCCAATTTCTCCCGAAGATTCCTTATGTAACTCGCCGCCATGTCCAGCTGGTCCTGCTGCGATGTCATCTTCTGTCAAATTCATTATATATTCATCAGTATTCGTCTTGGATTAATTACAATTTACAAACACAACAAATAGAAATAATGTTAAATTGAATTGAGTAATTGATTAATTGATTAATCAGAAGGTAAAACTGGCTGCTTGGTCCACCTCCTTTTTTGACATCAATTGAAATTTGAGAGAATTTGGAGGAATGCAGCGAGTTTAGGGTTTCAAATGGCGAAAATGGAAGCATTTTGGTATTTAAACCAGACACGTGCCTCTCATGTGTTTGTTTTCCGTCAAATGCAAACGGAAATAAAGCACAGGGGACCAATTCGCTAACGGAGCAAACCATGAGATTGTTGGAGGTTATGGAGAAAAACGCAGCGGAAAAGGTAAAATAAAAAATTTTATAATCACCTCCAAAGGATCCACTACTTGTGTTTATACCAGAGAGAAAAGACGTTTACCTAAATCAGACGGTTGCTTTGAAAAATCGCAATTCCAAGAAGTCCACAAACTTGTGTCCTTCCTCTGCTGGTGATCCACATGAACAGTTTGGCAGATACTCAGGTGCTAGCCTCCAATCTCTTCTCCAAGAGATTATGGGAACCGATCTACAATCTTGGAATTTCAAGAACACTTCTTGAAATATCCAAGAACCAAGTGGCGCACTAGTATGGAATTTTTCTCAAAAATTCCTCACTAAAACTCAAGAGATGAGCACACTACCAAGAACCACTTTCTTGGCCACACTCTCTAGAGTTTTCGCTTCCCTCTCTTCCTCACACACAAATCGCCCTTAAAACCCTAAGTTTAGGGTTAGTTCAAAACTTTCCCTTTTCTCTTCCTAGGCTATGCGCCTTTTCTCTTTTTTCTTAGAATAATAGGCGACTTCCTCTAGTGTTTTAGGCTAGGCGACTTTGTGTGTATTATAGAGTCTCCATTCCTCAAATTAGGGAATCACCAAATCTTGATTATAAGATTACATTAATATTATAATTCAAAATTAAAAGGCAATCTTTATTTAAATTTCAAGATCATATCTTAAAACCTAGAATGCACACTTCCCATTGGTTGGAATGAGTCAAGAGGATTTGAATTCTTAATTAAAATATTACATTAATATCTTAATTTAAAATTCAAAATGTATTCTTGAAATTCAAAATGCAAGATCAAATCTTGCATTTGATTCTTCAAGTATGCGCCACCCTCCTTGTTATTTTACCGGAATTTAATAAAAAAGATAACAATCCTAACTCTTAGGAAGTTATAACCAACTTATTAATATCCTTAACAAATTGAATTAAAATATTACCCTAATATCTTAATTCAAACTTGAATCTTGAATTCAAATTCAAATCTTGAATTCAAATTTAAATCTTGAATCCAAATTAACAAAATCATATTTTATTAATCTAATTCAAGAGTGAGGCGCCACCCTCCTCTTGTTATCTTTCAATATTGGAGAATTTAATAAATCAATAATCCCCTAACTCTTAGGAGACTTAGTCAATTCATTATTCCCCAATATTTTAAACAAGAATTCAATTGTAAATAGATTAATCAAATTAACTATTTAACAATTAATATATTTAAACTTGTCTAACAAATTTAAATATCACAAATGTAGATTTTATTTAAGACAAGACTTCATGTCCTAAGACATTCAACTATGTCTTAAATTGCGTCACTAAAGTGACTCACGAATTAAACCCTAATTCGTGTCCCATTACAGTATCTTGATCCTGCTCATGTGTGACCCAGCAGGCCTCACGTGAAGTTGGCAGCAAGCCATCTCTATGACTCACAAGTCGAGAGCGGACTCTAGCAAGCCATCACGACTACCCAAAACACGTGAGTTATCGTTTTAACATAAACGACTTAACCTTAGTACCACCTTGTCATAATCTCTATTGTCACACGATATCTTGGTCATGGATAAGGCATGGGAAAATCATCCTTGTAATCCAAACCATAACTTTCTCGATTCCTTGAGTTAGTTTCATTACCCTGTGTGGCCACACATTCTTTGGACAAACTCATCGAGGGGCCCAGTCAAATATCTCTCAACTTAATGAGGGACAAGATTCCTTCTTGGTCAACCACATTCCTCAGCACGGCAAACAACTAAACCCGTACCTAGCCTGTATGGCTACCTTGTTACGGGCAACGTTGGACTAGGCCAAAGTTCAGCATCTACAACGCCGGAATAATGAAGACCTCAGGTCGAAGGGCATCGTGATAGGTGTACAAGAGAGGCTAGCTCATGACTAAACCCATGCAGGACTCTCCGGGTCGGTCCAGCAACTTGTAACCCATTACATAATTGCACCATGACTCTCGAGAAGCATCACATGCGTGTATCTCTATACACCGAAGTCATGCTGGTCTTAGTTCATTCACGTTCCCACGTGAATAATCGACCAGGGACAGTTTAGAATAATTATCACATAATTAATCAAGGATTGCTATCACAGTAAACATGCTAATAATATGATAACGACATAATTTATCATTCATAAATCGGTCAAACAATATGTTCATACATATAAAATGATTGGCCCTAGGGCACAATCTCCATCAGAGACATCAAAATGCAAAAAATTTTCTTTCAGGATACCGAACTGCATTTTACCCTAAAAAAAAAGGTCACAATGAGAATCACCAATCAAAAAAAACTTTAATAAAGTATATTTATGTGTGACAAACACTAACTGATGAGTCAATAACTCAAAATTTACTGAAATTAAGTAAAAATGGTTACATACTCTTTTTGCCATAACATATCTTTGACTTTTAGACCAAAATGCTTTGTGGTGCTAACATTATGCTCTCTGTCCACAAAAAAAGCAAATGCAAAAGAAAAGAAGAAAAATGCAAAGAGGCATTACTTGCCTCCACAAATAATGGTCAAGTTGCATTGCCATGCTTATAGAAATGAGAGAATATGCCCCCACTTTTTTTACTTTTAAAGTCTTTATTAATTTCTGTTAGTTGCATTTATCCTGAATAGAGGAAAATAAGAGTGCTAAAGTTGATGCATATGGTTTACCAAAAAACAAAACGTTGATGCATATGTGTGTTTTATATATTCACCAATTCAAAAATGAGACTGTAATAATCATTGATGATAAGAAAAGGAGTAAATAGCCAAAACCTTATACCTCTCCCTAAGAGGAATTTATGATCTCTCTCTCTCTCTATATATATATATATATATATTGTTTGACACTTTGGATAGAGCTATAAATGTTTTACTTTTCTTCTCTCTAATAATTTGCCATTACAGTTCATCAGATACAATGGCTGGTTTTTCTTTTCTCTTTGTTTTTTTTTCCTATTTTTAAAAAGCATATTAAACTTACTTGATCCATTGCCCATTGGGGTGTAATTACAAGGTGTCGTCGCAGTTTTGTGATTGAAAAATTACGAAACATATTGTCATAATCTGGGTGTATATCAATTTAACCACCAATTTGGCACTGGCCTAATGACCTTTTCATTAGGTTGGACTTGGTCCCAGGTCTGGAGGTTTTAGATCCAATCCAATTGAGATATACTATTTTTATTTATTTTTCTTTTGTTAAAAAGGTTAAAATACTTTTTATATATAAGTTATATTAAACTTAACAAATTTTTATTGTAAATTTTTTTCTATTAACATATGAATATTATTTGTATTAATATATACACATTAAAAGTTAACAAATATATGAAAATAAGGTAAAAATTAAAGATACTCAAATTTTTTTTTCCAAAAATAAAAGACCCAGCTCAACTTAGTGACCTAATGGACCCGACCCGACCTAATTAACCCAAGTTTCACTAAAACAGGCCTCAACTCTCTTGACACTTGTATGTCCTTGGTCATAATTCATAATATATAAAATATAATCATATATTCATCTTTAATTTAATATGTATTTATACTACGTATAATATGTCAATTCAGATTACAACTAAATAGTAAAAACAGTATTTTCTTTTTTTTTAAATGAAGTATTTCAAAACTATAATGTTAATGTATTTTGGAACATTAAATATATTATTGATGATGATCTTAATTTTAAAATTAGTAATGCTTTTAGACACGAAAATCTCAACAAAAAATGAGAACAATTTTCCGGAGGCATAAGGAATTATGGAATAAAACTTTTAGAAAATCACTTTTAAACTCAATTTAATCCCATTTGATGACGGTCACAGTTAGATAGATAAAAGACTCGTTAAAAATAACTTATAGCTTCAAACTCGTCACAATTGGACTTTAAACAAAAGAGATATATATGACCAACTTCGATCGTTTAACTGTGAAATGAGTGACCTTCTTTTAGAGTTCAATTTAACCTTGTTTACTAACGGTTCTAACCAAATAAAAAAGGTTCGTAAAAAATAACATGTAGCTCAGGATTCGTTGCATTCTAACTTGAATTAGAAGAGATATGATCACATTCAATTGTTGGGACCAAAAAGTAAAAACTTTTATGAAACTCAGAGGACCAAAATCATAAAAAAAAAAATCTATATTGCAACTTACCTAAAAATAAATAATCAATAGGCAAAACACCATTTCGTGCCCCTAATATTTGTGGTGATTTTCAGTTATGCCCCTAACGTTTCATTTGTGTCAGTTGTGCCCCCAATGTGAAACGTTAGTTTCAATTATGCCCCCACCCTCATTAGTGTACCGTTTTTCGGAACTTTTGAACTTCGATCCGTGTTCATTTCAGTTTGTTTTGATAAATGAGTTTATGGGTAGTCATTTTCGGCTCTTAAGGATCATTTTGCACATGGAAATTTTGAGAATAATGCTTCGTTTTGCTGCATTACGTTTTGGTCCTTTTTGGGGTTCATCGGGTCCGATTTTCTTAGGATTTGGGGCTACTTTGAGCTTAATCTTTGAAATTGATCCAAGGAAACAAGTTTGTGATGTCCAAAAATTAAAACCCATATGAAATTTGATCAAAACCGAGCTCAAATCGTGCGAAAATGGTGTTTTTTTTGTGGATGATTGAAATTGGGGGCATAATTGAAACTAATGTTTCACATTTTGGGCACAACTGACACAAGTGAAACGTTAGGGGCATAACTGAAAATCACTGCAAACGTTAAGGGCACGAAAAAGTGTTTTGCCTAATCAAAATTACAGTTCCTCCTAAACGTTAAAGTTGTGTTTTTATCTAGGGGTGTTCAGCGGTTCGGGCCAACCCGCCAACCCGCAAAAACCAACCCAACCCGCAGGTTTGGGTTGGTTTGGTTTCGGCTCGCCGGTTGGTTTGGTTTGAAAATTCCTAGCCCGCAGTGGTTTGGGTTGGGTTTGCGGGTTTTAGAATTCTGAGCCCGCTCAACCCAACCCAACCCGCCAACCCGCCACTTATGTATTTTTTATTTTTTTATTTTAATATATACATAAATAAATAATAATTAGCATAATACAAATGAATCTTGAGTTATCATTCCCCTTTAGCTTTAACACTACATGAAGTGACTTCACCTTCAATTAATCTTTTTTTTTTCAATCATTCAATTAATCAATCTAATCTCTTTAATTTTTATCAATTTCACTTTTTTTTTCGAGAAGTGTAGAATTAGAATTTATAATTTTACTTGCTAAATACTACCGGGGCCGTGGGTTTTTCTATTTTCCTCTATTACTAACTTCACTTTATTAACTTATAATAATAAGAAATCTTTTTTCTCAAAATTCAATACAAAAAAATTGAAAGATTAAAAAAATTGTAGAGTCAAGTATTTTTTAATTTTAAAAAATGTTTGCAAATTGGAATGGGCTAGCCCGCCAACCCGCCCAACCCAACCCGCCATTGTTTGGTTTGGTTTGGTTTGGGCTAAAATATTTTTTTTCCAAAACCCAACCCAAACCAACCCGCCCTTAAAAAATTTCAGCCCAAACCAACCCGCCCTAAACCCAACCCAACCCAGCCCGCGAACACCCCTATAATTTTATCTGTGTAGTAGGGGTAGGGCCCTATAGTTTGGGCTTCTCATGTTTTTCTATTTTTTATAAAAAATTGAGCCTAGCTCCAACGAAATAATAAAAGGATGGCAAAAGTACTAATGTAGTCCTCAAATTTTACACTAACTGTCAATTTTATCCCTAATATTTTTTATTGTCGATTTCGTCCTCAATGTTTCACATTTTAACCAATTTCATCCTTTGACTAACTTCTTTCAATAAATTAATGACAGGCTGCATTTCATTTTTCAATTTGAGTTAGGATTTGATTTTTTTTCTATCAATTTTACATTATATATCATTAACCATGTATTTTCTGTCGATAATTTTTGGCTAAAATAAGAGTAAAGGATAAAATTGACTAAAATATGAAATATTGAGGACGAAATTGATATAAAAAAAACAGATTGGAGACGAAATTGATAATTAGTGTAAAGTTAAGAAATAAAATTAGTACTTCTGCCTAAAAGAACGTTAGGTCTCTGTTTTCTTTTGGCCCTGTAATGAGTAATCTAATCTTTAGATGACTTCCATTTTCGACGAAAAGAAGTTGACTTCTTTTCCTCACAATCGGTCTCTTCTCTGTTTGATTTTCACACTCAATCAGATTCAGACAGCATCAATTTTTTGGAGCTGGCTAATCAATCATTTTAAACACTAAGTTCAGGTACTTCACATTTCTTTGTATTGGTGTGTTTTCCTTTCTAATGCGTTTGTCGTCTTAGCCATCCGAATGCGCAACTGGTTTTTTCAGATTATCATTTTGCTTTCAGTTCCTTGCATTTGGATTGCCTAATCTAATTCGTTTACTAATGATTAATACAAATTATGAGTAGTCAGTTGAATTGATAATTACATTTACAATAATATATATATATATATGGAAGTTAAATACATTTACAAATTTCAGTTTGATATATTATTATTGATATATATATTTACATTTACATATACATTTAACTGACTACTCATAATTTGTAAATGTATATATATGGAAAACACTAAAATTGCTTTTATGTTTGATTGATTCTTTCCATTTTTTTTTGTCGTGTTTTTAAAATCTAATGGGATTAATGCTTTTAAAATTAATGTTTACTTTTTCAACATACTTCAAATCCAGTTTTTGACCGGTTTCTTAGTAAAATGATTTTTTAGTTCTTTCGGACTAGACTAAGCACTGGTTCCTGGTCCAACTGGCCGATAGATTAGGTCTGTTTGGAGAACTATGGTTTATAGTTTTTATAGCTATCACATATATAGATGATGTAGTGACACAAGCTGAAGTATCTGCTTTAAATGATGTTGCCATTAATTTATCTCAGGATTCCAATCATAGTTATTTTCATTTGTTTTTCTATTTTCCATTCTCTTAAGAGATCTTCCCCCCCTTTTGTCATTTCACATCTGTGGTAGGCCTGAATCTGAACTTGTGAAAAGTATAGTCAAAGATATTTTGAGCAAACTAAAGCGCACAACATTAAATCATTTGGAAGGGCTTGTTGGCATTGATCATCATATTGAGAAAATTGAAGAATTATTGTCAAAGACTTGCATTGTGGGAATATGGGGCATGGGAGGCATAGGAAAGACCACAATAGCCAAAGCTGTATTTCACAAATTGAAAAGACAATTTGAATCATTCTCTTTCATTGAAAATGTTCGAGAACAATTGACAAAAATGGGATCGGACCAGCTAGTAAAAGAGTGTCTGAAAGAATTATTGAAAGATGAAGACATTGACATCTACAACATGAGATCCGATTTTGTGAAAAACAGGCTTCAATGCAAAAAGATTCTCTTGGTTCTTGATGATGTTGACAATTCAATCAGTGTTGAAGGTTTAACTAGAGTATGTGATTGGTTTGGACAAGAAAGTAAGATTATTATCACATCAAGAGACAAACAAGTACTTCGAAATGTTGCAGCTTCTACAACATATCATGTAAGACCAATGAATGATCATGATGCTTTTTATCTCTTTAGCTTAAAGGCCTTTAAGCAAAACGAGCCACCTAAAAGCTACATTAAGTTATCAAAGTGGGTAGTGGATTATTGTCAAGGAAACCCATTAGCTCTTGTGGTTTTAGGTTGCTATCTTTATGGCAGAAAAGAAGAAGAGTGGAAAAGTGCTCAAGAAAAACTAAAACAAGCTCCCCATGGTGACATCTTTAATGTGTTAACATTGAGTTTTTATGGACTTGATGATGACATACAAAGGGATATATTTCTTGACTTGGCATGCTTATTCAAGATAAAAAATAAGTTTTCTATGTCCTTGATAAGAGACTACTACGACTCTTCAATAGATCTTGAGATAAGTGTTCTCGAAGATAAATCCCTCATTTCAATTATTGAGAAAAAAATTGATAAATATATTGAAATGCATGATCTAATAGTGGAAATGGGCATAGAACTTGCTACACAACAGACCTTTGAACACAGAAGACCCATTCGACTGCTGAATAATGATGATATTTATCATTTTATCAAGAATAACAAGGTAAAAATTTATCAATTAATTATTTTCTTATTTCATTTCCTTTACCTTCTTACATATTGAATGTCATAAGCTCTAGCAATAATTTCTCGCTTGATTTGGTTGTTAGGTGACTGAAACAATTCAATTCATAGCTCTGGATATGTGTAAGACAAAAAAGATCCGTTCGGAATTTAAAGTCTTGGAAGACATGCACAATTTAAAATTTCTATTTTGTAAGTCAGCTGAAGAGCCTTCAATTGTAGATATTATTGAAGGTCCTACTCTTCCAGAAAAATTGAGGATTATGCATTGGGTGGACTATCCTTTGTCATATGTGTCATTGACCTCTTGTGCAGAGAATCTTGTTGAGCTTCTTATGCCTAATAGTAATCTGCAATATCTTTGGGATGAAAATCTGGTACGTACATATTTTCCAATTCTTAATATAAAATATTAGCTAGATTTTGAGTTAAATTAATTTATTTGGCCCTATCACATGTATGAATCTTAAATTGGATATTTGTGGTTTCAATTTTTTTTAGGTAGATCTATATAATTATATTTCTGTTTCTATTGTTAATCAGGTTACTTTTGTTTTTTTTAGCTGAATTTTAATTATATTATAAACTAAAACTGAGGAATTTAACAATAATATCTCAATTATAAACAGAACGAATATAACTGTAGAAATGCCTAACTCTTCCCAAAAGAGCTCTCATAGGGAGAGGATTGTGTCATTATATATATATATAGAGTTAGAAAGCCTTTTAACTAAGCAATGTGGGACTTCAACACGTCCCCCTCACGCCCGACATAGGAGCGTGAAGCCAACGGGTTATTCTCAGGGCAGCCCACAGTAAGGCTCATCCATCCCACATGTCCAAACCTGGTTCTGATACCATGTAGAAAGGCCTAACACTCCCTAAAAGAGCTCTCATAGGGAGAGGATTGCCTCATTATACATATAGAGTTAGAAGGCCCTTTAAAGCAATGTAGGACTTCAACAATAACTATAGGGAAGTAATTTAAAAAAATTATAACAATAAGGATTTAATTGAATCTAGTTCTATATCTAATTCGTTTTCCTTAATTCCCATCACAGCATTTCCCAAAATTAAAGATGATTTTTCTGAATGGCTCGAAGCGCCTAGTTGGATTACCAGATCTCTCTTTGGCCCCAAATATTGAATTCATAAATATGGAGGGTTGTGTAAACTTGGGTCAAGTATATTCTTCAAGTATTTTACCCAAACTTCGGACATTAATTTTAATAGGTTGCGAAAAGCTGTGGCGGGTAAACATTGGCAGCAATATCAATGGGAGAAGTTTGAGGTTAGCAATCGTCCTTAATTGTATTGATCTTGTTAACCTCTCTTTCAACAGAGCTACTATTGAGGTGTTCATGTATGATGATGATCGCATTTCTGGATTTCGATTTAAAGTTGTGTCAGTACCATTCACAGAGATATCAGAGTGCATGAATAGCATTGAGAAAAATGCAAAGATAGAATTGTTGGGACAAAATTTGAAGGGTTTACTTCCATTTGTTACCAAAGTTCGTTGGTTAGACATAAATGAGTTTGGGAATTCTGCAGATTCTTTTCGGATGAGGTTTTTTCGTGACGAGATATTCAGTGGCAACCTTTACGATGATTGTAGATTATATTTATTTGACCCTCGAAGAAGACCTGTTATTGAGCAAAGCATAGATGAAAAAGACAAGACAATGAGATGGGTTAATGAGAATGGAAGAATTATTAGGCAATGGAAGGCAAGCATAGAAGAAGATAAAGAAGAAGAGTTAATAAGAGAAGTGAAATGTAACAGATTACCAAGAGTTCTCAACTGCATTAATCGGTGGTCACTAATAACACAGCTCACATTACCGGAAAGTGATATCATTGGTGGAGCTTGCAGCAATGTTATTGATAGAATTTCAACCTTAAAATCACTTGCACAAACTAATTTCTCAAACCTTAAACGTATCATTGATCTTACATTCTCATTGGACGATAGACAACAAATGAGTGTCCCGTTTCTTGCAGTCTATCTTATACCACTACTGTCGGAAGGATTAAGCTATAGTGGCTTTACATTGATATTTCCTCATGCAGGTGTAGATATTAATTTTCGATTATGGGATTCCTAGAAGAAGTTCTGGCGACTAGGACTATGCTTGATTAATTGGATGATCAGCTTAAATTAAGATTCACAGCTCTTAATTATACCACCATCTTAATTTGGACTTAATATCAGTTTTTATAGCTAGCACATGGATAAATAATTAAAGGCAAAATCACCTCTTTCGTTCTCAAATTTTACATTTACTTTCAATTTAGTCCCCAATGTTTATTTACTGTCAAATTTACTCTCAAAATTTCACATTTATTTTAATTTTATCTTTTAACTAACTTTTTTTTCCATAAATTAACAACAGACTTTATCATGTTTTTTAATTTAAGTTAAGATTTGAGTTTATTTTTCTATNTTAACAACAGAGTTTATCATATTTTTTAATTTGAGTTAATATTTGAGTTTATTTTTTTATCTATTTTACATTATATATTATTCGTCACGTAAATTCTATTGTTAATATTTGATTAAAATAAAAGTAAGGAATGAAAACAAAAATAAGAGTAAGGAATAAAGTCGAATTAAAAATTAATGTAAAGTTAAGAGACGGAAAGAGTGTTTTTGCTCATAATTAAAAATGTATATTTGCTTCAAATTAAAAATGTTGGGATTTTTTAATATCACTAAAGGAATAGTTGGCATTAACCACCATATATATTTGAGAAAAATGAGGAATTATATATTGCCATTGTACTGTACGTGTGCAGCATAGAAAAATACTACAACCATCAAAGTTCAAAACAATTCCAGTCTCTCATGAATTGGATTGGATCAATTAACACTTAGGGTTTGCCTATGTTGCAATTTGTTTTTTTATAGCATGACGACATTGACATACCATGATATCATTACTTACAAGCTAATGAAAATGCAGCACATGTTATATTCTTAATCATGATTCTCAACTTGTTCCCATGATAGGTATGATTTGGGGTAGGTTTTAAAGAGAAATTTATTAATATATTTGTGTTTAAATCATGATTTTACCTAAAATGTTGGCTTTTGGGCTTGCATATGTTTATAGAATTGCCTGATCAACTTATGGATTGACTTGCTAAAAATACTTCTGAAAGAGAAAAACAATGACACCAGAACAATCTTAATCGGAGGCCATACACACTTTCATATGTGGCTCAAAGTAAGTTATACATATGTGTGCGTGCAATGCAAGACATGCATCATTGGAAAAAAAAATGTTTAGACAAATTGTGAACTATGTTCTTTGTGATTTTCTGCTTTGGTTATTTTCTTCAAGTAATAACATCAGAAATTATAACAGGAAGATTTGAACAAGCTCTTCGCTGACACAATTTGATAACACTGCAAACACAGAGGAAATCAAGAAATGTAAAAGAGAAAACCTGAACGAGCCAAAATAAAACAGATAAAAGAAGAAGATGAAGTCTTGTTTGAAGTGGTTTCTATTTTTTTTTTTGGCAAAAACACACTTTTGTCCCCAAACTTCACATAAACTTTCAATTTTGTCCTTAAGATTTTTTTGCTGTCAATTTTGTTCCTAAAATTTTATATTTTAATCAATTTTATCATTTGCTCTTATTTTAATTAAATATTAATGACAAATTCTACATGGCAAATGACATGTAATATAAAATTGATAAAAAAACATAAATCGCAACTTAGATTGAAATACACAATGAATTTTATTATTAATTTATTGAAAGAAGTTGATCAAAGTATAAAATTAAACATAATATAAAATATTGAGAATAAAATTAAAAGTTAATGTAAAATTTAGAGAAATTTATTTTTTTCCGATTGACAAGGATTTGATGAATTATGTAGGCTGTGTATAAGATGCGACATATGCATTGGTTTAACCGTACACTAATGGTAATGGACGACAATATTTTTCCGAATCTGCTGGCGCCGATGGATTTCTTTGTGAGTACGGTGGATCCGATGAAGGAGCCGCCGCTGGTGACGGTAACACGGTGCTGTCGATTCGGCGGTGGATAAGATATCGTGTTATATCTCCGATGACGGAGCGTCGATGTGTATGTTTGAAGCGTTGTCGGAGACGGCGGAGTTTGCGAGGAAGTGGGTGCCGTTTTGTAAGAAGTTCAATATAGAGCAATGAAGGTTTGTTTTGTTTCTGTGACTTCAATTTTACTCTCATATTATAGTAGTCCCATACAATGTTAGAAAGCTTCACACATGCCTCAGTCCGGGCTTCCCTCAGACCATCGGAGCATGCCGGCGGCGAGAAGGGGTCGAAGGTTTGGAGAGAGAAAGAGAGAGACGAGATTGAGGGGGGAGGTTGTATTTTTTGTGTAAAATAAACTAAAACCCCTATATATTTCTTCTTTCTTACATTTTGGTTTTATTATAGAAAAAATGTCCTTAATGCAAAAAATTTAAGCTTTTAGGAGTTAAAAATCAATTTTATCTTTTTTTTTTAATGGAAAAATGGATGAAAACTGTTAGAGGGACCAACTTTGTCAAATTTTGCATAACTGGGGGACCAATATGGAACGAAAAATAAATGGGGGACTAATTTGGAACACTGAGCATAACTGGGGGACCAAAATAGGACTTTGGCCTTTCTTTTTCAACATACATGGATTAAGGCCCAGTTCGTTTGCGCTTTGATTATAATATGTTCTGATTATAATCGTAATAAACATGTTCGTTTACGCTTTTTTTTTCTAATCAAATTATAATCATGCTTTTTTTTATAATCAAACACACTCAATTACACTTATACCCCTATATATATACCTATAATTACCTATACTCTAATACAATCAATCACCCATCACAAGGGCAAAATGGTCATTTACCTAAATGAGGGGCCATGTTGTAAATACTTATTATTGTCTTGGGCTAAAATGTTATTTTTCCCAAATTATTTAGGAATCAAATTACAATTTTAGCCATTCTCCTCTCTCTCCCGTCGCTCTCTTTCTCGCCACTGCAATTTTGTTCTTCAACGCCGACAACTCCTAGTCCTTCTCCTTCCCCTCTCTTCGTTGCAGCCTCCACCTTGACCACCGTCCTCGGCGAACACCGACTCTATAACTTGTTGTAAATTGCGAATTCGCAAATAGATAGATTATAAATCCAATCAAAGCGAAAACTGAGTGAGAGGAGCGAATAGATCGTAAATCCAATCAAAACTATTTTGCTTATATTTTGTTTATCATTTTCAGCAATCATCACAGGAAAATGAATGTAGTAGAGTCATCAAGCAAACCTAATGAAAAAGAGTGCGTTTGATTTGTAAGAGTGACATCGCTAAAGTTGAAATCACTCAAATGAGAGAAGTTGGGAAGATCGTTTAAAGCTTGCAAAGTCCGTTCAAAATCAAATTCATAAGACCATTCTCACTTCGAAATCCCCAATTTCAAATTGTAAATGATGAAATCCCCAATTTATGTCGGAGGAGGTCAAGACGAAGACAAAGGCGAAATGAGTTTCCGGTGGAGGGAGGCGGATGGCGGCGGAGGAAGAAGACAAAGGCGAAATGGGTTTCCGACGGACGGTGGCGGATGTCGGCAGAGGAAGAAGAAGAAGGCAGGAAGAAATGTTTTATCTTTTTGGAGCAGTAGACGAGCTGTGATGCCACGTCCATGGCGGAACAGAGAGAGAGAGAGAGAGAGAGAGAGAGAGAGAGAGAGAGAGAGAGAGACCATAGCCATGGCGAAAGAGAGAGTGAGAGAATGTGAGAGAGAGGAGACGAGATGGAAGGTGAAATTATGCCAAAATGAAGAGTTTTTTCGGGTCCGCTTCTTTTTTTCATTCTCTCTCATATAGTGCGAAACGGTGGACCATTGTTTTAGGTGGTCCACCGAATATCGGGCCTGATTGGTACACTTTAGTCCTTATTGGTCGACCATTTCATAGGCAAAATTAGTTCGATGGACCAAACAAAATAATCAGCTCCAAAGTTGCACATGATTATAATCATATTTTCACGCTTTCCAAGGCAAAGAGTAACATAATTTGATTTTTCTATAAGCAACAATCACATCCAAACACACTTTGATTATAACCAAATCACATCTTACTTTTTCCTACTTTTTCCAACTTTTCCTTCCATTTCTACCCCTATACAATTTATCAATTTCCTTACCCTTCTATCTACCAACCACAATCATTACATACCCATTTCAATAATTTCACACCAAATAATCAACTTTCATCCAAACACCAATACACAAATAATCAACTTTGATTATAATCATACTCTGATTATAATCAGAGCAGATTTTATTATAAGCGCAAACGAAGTTACAAAGAAATAAACTATTAAGGACTGAAATTATACGGATTAAATGTTTAATTTAATCTTTTTATTGTTAATCACATGAGCACCTATCTTTTTTTCATTTTAGGAATGATAAAAATGTCCATATACAATGGGCAATTGCAAATTTTATCAGGTTAATATAGAAAAGTAAATGTCCAAGTTTCGCGGATTTATCTAAAGAAATTTATAGGTCCCCAAACAAGTAAATGATAATCAATCAAACCTTACTTGTAATAATTATTTGGGTAAACTCCACTTTGGTACCCTGTTATAGACCAATTCCACTTTGGTACCCTGTTCTTTCAAAAGTGACACTTTGGTACCCTATTCTTTCAAAAATGTCATTTTGGTACCCTGTTCTTTCAGAAGTGACATTTTGGTACTCTGTTCTTTAGACCAAGTGACACTTTGGTACCCTAAAAAAGATAGAATAGGATAACAAATAGTGAAAGAACAGGGTACCAAAGTGTCACTTGGTCCAAAGAACAGGGTACCAAAATGTCACTTTTGAAAGAACAGGGTACCAAAATGATATTTTTGAAAAAACAGGGTGCCAAAGTGTCACTTTTGAAAGAACAGGGTACTAAAGTGGAATTGGTCCATAGAACAGGGTACTAAAGTGGAATTTACCCTAATTATTTTGGTACGAATGTTTAAATAGGTTCTAAATATAAGTTCTTAAGTTTATTTTGGTTTTAATAATTTTTTTAAAGTTTTTTCTATTTAGATTCATTTTAGTCCCTAATTACTCAATATTGTTATATATCTCTTATTTCAAGTTCGAATGTGACAAGTCTAGAGTTATGTGTTACTTTTAACAAGTACTTTCTTTATTAAATTGGTGTCTTCAACAAATGAGGTCAAATCGGATCCCGAAAGTAGGTTGCTCGTTTTATGGTCAAATAAGTAAATTTGGTCATATATTTCTCGTTTCAAGTCCATATGTAATGAGGTCGGAGCTATAAGTTACTCTTAATGAGTTTTTTTGTCCACTTAGAATCATTAACAAATTAAATGAGATCAAATCGAATTTGAAAGTGGATTTGGGACCAATTATTCATACATTCACCTTTTGGTTCCAGGACAATTAGTCGTTATTTACTTTTATTTGTTGACAATCCCAACTAAAAAAAAAGTACTCGTCAAAGTAATCTATAGATCCAAAGTTGCCGCAATTAGATTTGAAATGAAAAAGATATGATTCAATTTTATTTTTTTGACTATGAAACAAACAGCCCACTTTCAGAGCTAAATTTGACCTTGTTTGCTGACGCCGCCAACTAATTAGAAAAAGAAATGACTTGTTAAAAGCAACATGTAGCTTAGAACTTGTCGCATTCAAACTTAAAATGAGAGAGATATGACGAAATTCAGTGGTTGAGACCAATGAGTAGAACTTTTGAGAAACTCGAAAGACTAAAATTACACAAAAGAAGATAAAGGGTTGAATTGCAACCAACTCAAAAATAAAGAACCAAAATTGCACTTTTTCCAAAAAGGCAATCTCCTATTTTGTTGAGGAAAAAAGGCAATTTTTTTTTTATAAACCAGGTATTCATAGTTAGAAATAATGATTAATTTTTTCGTTGTGGCTTATTTACTTAAGGGGGCGTTTGGTACACAGATTATTTTTTCATTCCCAAGAATCACATTTCCAGGAATGTAATTCGTAGGAATAAGATTCCCAAGATTATAAGAATGTCTGTTTGGATGAGTTAAAATAATCTTAGGATTATTTTGCAATATTCTCAAGAATGTTACAATCTTGTGTTTGGTTCAACTTTGATATTCCTGAGAATATTTAATACTTTACAAATATGCCCTTGACTTTTTATTCTCAACTAATATATAGTTTATCAAATGTAGAAATTGTTCAAAACAGTTTATAAAAAAATACTATATCATAAAGAAATAATTATATTATACGAAAGTAATGAAATATATATATATATATATATAAAAGCATACAAAAACAATATTTTATATATCAGCAAGAAAAGATGAAAAGTGACAAACCTGATAAGTTTTTTCTGCACTTCAAAGTCACGGAGAGTCGTAGAATGACAAAGATGAAAAGTGACAAGGGTTTGTAGAGAAAGAATTAATTAAGGAAAATTAATTAGAGGTAATAAAGTCATTTTAGATGGAAAAAATAATCCCATATCATGGGATTAGACTAATCCCACCCCTTAGGGTGGGATTAAAAAATAACTATTTTATGAAATTTTGCTATTCCTGGGAATACAATATTCCCGAGACTAATTTTTCAATTCGCGTACCAAACACGAGATTACTCTAATCTGAAGAACATATTCCCGGAACTATTTTTTCAATCCGTATACCAAACGCCTCGTAAGGGTAAAAGACTGGCCATAAAATGCTTTCTATATCTTATACAAGAATTCAAACCTCTATCACTTTTTTTTTTGGCCAAACAAACCTCTATCACTTGATTAAAGGGACTAAGTGAAATCCCAGTAAACCATACTCACATGGTTAAAAAAAAAATAAAACGCAATCTCTTTGTTAGTTTGTCTATCATGTTTAGCAATTAGCACTGTTCCTGTTAGGCCTTCGTCCTCGGTCTCGAAAGTTTTTAAGAAATAGGCCCACATATTTGGGTTTGGGCTTTTCATTAATGAACAAGGTCCAGGCCCAAATGAAAAGAAAACTAAAATGAAGGTCAAAACTCAAAACCCTATTTTGGTCATTAACGTTTACTTATATTCTGTTTTAGTCCTTAACTTTTTTTTATTCAGTTTTGATCTTTAATATTTTCTAAAAGTTTTATAATTGGTCCCTAACTATTGAAAGTAGCATATCTCGTTGATGAAATGAGAGCTACAAGTTAAATTTGATGAGTTTTCTTTTTGTTTAATTAGAGTCCTCGACAAATGAGATTAAATTGGGCATGAAAATAGTCCAAAAAATGTCCAACTTATTTCATAAATTTGGTTGTATCTCTCTTGTTTTAAGTCCAAATGTAATAAAATTAGAGTTACAAATTACTCTTTACAAATTCTTTCTTTGTTTAGTTGATGTCGTTGGCAAACAAGGTCAACTAGTACTTCGAAAGCTTTTGATGTTTTGACCAACTCACTTTCGAAGTATTATTTGACCTCGTTTGCCAATGACCCCAATTAGCCAAAGAAAGAGTTTGTCAAGAGTATTTTGTAACTCTGATTTCGTTGCATTTAGACTTGAAATGAAAGAGATCTGGTTGAATTCATTAAACAAGCGGCCCATTTTCAGGCTCGGTTTGATCTCGTTTGTTGATGATTTTAACTGGGCAAAGAAAGAACTCATCAAATTTAACGTGTAGTTTTGATTTCATTGCGTTCAAGTTTGAAACAAGAGATATATGACTACACTCAATAGTTACGGACCAATTATGAAACTTTTAGGAAATATTAAAAATCGAAACGGAACCAACAAAAAAGTTAAGGACCAAAACAGAAATTTAAGATAAATATTAGGGACCAAAATAGATTTTTGTCCTTAAATGAATGTATGATCTAAAAGACTAAAACCCTAACCCCAAGAATTGTCTGTCTGCGATTCGAGTCATTCTAGAACAGAACTTTGTGAATTGAAGAAATTTCGTTCTCACAATTACGAAGGTGGAATAAGACTGATGTCTACCTACGTTAGACGCACATTCTCCTTCAGAAACTTTGTTCTCCTTCGAAGCTATGTCCTCTATGGTCGTGATCTCACGCGCATTATTGAATCTCCCATTAGCATTTGTAACTCTGATGTAAATAGGGTATTCAGTGTTCCGGTGACTAATTTTATCGTAGAAAGTCGCAGAACATTTGCTAAAGGACGAAAGTCAAGTACGTATTCTATCTCTTCTCCATAATTAACACCTAGAAAGATCATTTCTTATACGGTTTAGCCTTAAAATGTTATATTTTAATTTTTTTTTTCTGGTATTGTGTTTCCTAAATTTTAGAGGATGAAGCTGGTGTCAGTACAATTGAAGTTCCACCAAATGTTGGGCCTACTATTAAAGCAAATTCTATCTCACAGATGGAAGCAGCAATGGCTGCATTATCAACAGAATTAAACAAGCTACGCACAGGAAGGGCATCTCCAGGTATATTCCAGTGAATATTAGCCAATTTTTTTGCTTGTGTTATTAATCATCATACTTATATATGCTGGTGAAATGTCTCTACAGGAATGCTTGACCATATTATTGTAGAAACTGGTGGAGTGAAGATGCCTCTGAACCGCATTGCTGTTGTTTCTGTCCTTGATCCGAAGACCTTATCCATAAACCCTTATGATCCACAGGTACTTACTTGAAACAGACATTTGTTTATCTCCTTGCTGAACTTTTGTCTGAACCAGTTTTTTCGTTTAGATTTGTATGTTTACCTTTGGCAATTTGAATTTACTCTACCTTTAGTTGCTTGGATTTGTTGATTGTTCTTCTAGATCCCAAAATGAAGGTTGTTTGGCAACAAATGTGCTTTAAGACAACATTTATTGATTATATGAAGTAATTCATGACCTTAGGAGATCCATTTAGTTTTTTGGTTCAGGGCTATTTTAAATTATTACATTTGAGCTTTACAAACTTCCGCAGGCACTTAAACAATTAGAGAATGCCATTGTTTCCTCTCCACTGGGGTTAAATCCTAGAGTGGATGGTGAAAGATTGATTGCTGTTATTCCACCGTAAGCACCAAATCTATATACTCAATTGTTACTCATATCTGTCAGAAAGAAGTTCATTTGGATATGTTGGCTACTAAAGAACTATGACCCGTTTGCTCATTATTTACTTCTTCATTTGATGACCAGATTGACCAAAGAGCACATGCAGGTAAGCTAATAATACTCACTCTTATTTATGGTTTACTCTTCAGCATGCTCTCCAGATTACATCATTTCTGCTATATCGTTGTGTTGAACATTGATTTCAGGCAATGACTAAGTTGGTTGCTAAATCATGTGAAGATGCTCGACAAAGTATTAGAAGGGCTCGACAAAAGGTCAGTGGGAAACTGTGCTATATTCTTGATCTGTATGCATATGTTGTTGAGAAAAAGTAGCAATTACAACTAAGCTTGGTGAATAAATATCTAAATAATAATGTTTCTCTAGGCTTCAGAATACCTTGACAGGGTAGATGATTCTACCTGTACATGGTCTGGGCTGGCCATCAGCTTTGGTCTGCATGTGGCTTTTAGGGCAATTTAGGCAGCTTATGCCTTCATCCTAGGAGTATATTAAAACTGAAAATTTTAGTTAACACATTAAATTTGTAAGGAAGATATTAAGTTCTAAATGTATATTGGAGGAAACTTTGAATTTAATATAATTGAAGGAAAGGCAGCTCAAGTTGTCCAGGAATTTCCCATGAGCTGAATGCTTTCATCAATTTAGCATTCGGTGCAACTTTGGTTAGGTGATTATAAAAACCTCTACGATAATTTATAGTATTTTTAGTATTTTTTTTCATTCTTAGCATTGAATTGAGCATCTAAGTAAGCACCTAGGTGATACTTTTGCTGTCCATACTAGGGACTTGTTGGTTAGCATTCGGTGCAACTTTGGTTAGGTGATTATAAAAACCTCTACGATAATTTATAGTATTTTTTTTCATTCTTAGCATTGAATTGAGCATCTAAGTAAGCTCCTAGGTGATACTTTTGCTGTCCATACTAGGGACTTGTTGGCCAGCGTGTTCTTGTCTTGAATTGTTATTTATGATGCATAAACTTAGGTTGTCAGGCCAGATAAATATTTTAAAATTTGAACTAATTTCCAACTAGATGGCTATAGGCCTGGGTCTAAGTTTATTTAACCCGTTGACAAAGGCTATCCTTGTTGCATCAATTTGTGGTAACTCTGTACTACAATTTTTTGGACACTGCATTTAAATATGTTATTTTACAGGCAATGGATGCAATAAAAAAATTGTATTCAAGTCTCCCCAAGGATGACATAAAAAGATTGGAGAAAGAAGTAAGTTCAAAGCTTATTCCAGTTGAGAAGCTAACAAGATTCCGTTGTTTTGGGTTTCTGATATAATTTGCTCCCTGCAGGTTGATGACTTGACCAAAAAATTTATCAAGAATGCAGAAGATGTATGCAAGACAAAGGAGAAGGAAATTAGTCAAGGTTGAGCTCTCGTGGTTTTATGAATTTTTGTGGAGGATCCATTTTCATTTTACCTTGTCATTTGTTAGAGCTTAATATACATGTGAACTCATTGATATACATCTGATCTCATTGGAGTGTCATGCCATTAGTAGATGAGGGCCCTTTCAACTGGTTGGTGTTACTGCTAGGTGAGGTAAAGAAAAGCATGGAAGTGGAATTGCAGGTTTAACATTTTTCATGGTAAAGCATCCTCATAAATCAAACCATCTAGTATTCTATAGCTTAATTGATGGAAGGAATCTGGAGATGAGGCACTTGAGTTGCTTTAAAATTTAATATTGACAACCAACAATGTTGGGCCTTTTCGATTAGTTTTTGTTTTTTGTGAATGTTTTTTAACGCAGTTTTTAAACATGATATAAAAAAATGTGAAAGAACATGAAATCTGCTTGTAACTTTTAGTTATGCTATTGTTTCATTTTAGTTTAAGATTTTAAATTTTAAGCAAAACTTATCTCCATTCATTGACCTCTTGAAGAGTTTTATTTCAATTTTTTTAATTGATTTCTAACTTCCTATCAATATTTTTTCTTTAATTTGCTATTCATTTTTATTGATGCAACCAATCACATATCTTGAAAATTTTGAATGTGTTAGTTATTCGTACCAAGATGAAGTACAAAAATATGTGATAAAAGGCATGACCCATATAATTTATGCATATCCAAATTAATAAGATCTGTTATAGATTGAACAAAATATGAGAAAAAAAAAGATAGAGATTAGAGAAATTTATGAATAATTTTATATTCTATTGATCTAAAGTTTTTACTTTTTCATTTTTGTATATAATAAAGTTTTTTTTTTTTCTATATGATATATGATAGACAGGAGGCATGTAACTTATAAAGAGATTATTTTCTTTAAAATACTAATGAAAGGGAATATTACAGTATGGATTAAGAATATCATATTGAAAAATTTTGTAGGAAATTTTAATTCATTTATTCTTTTTCCTTTTTATGGATACAGCCTACACATTGCGTGCATTCATATAAATATTTACAGCAAAGAAAAGATATAACAATATTCGTTGTAATCTTGGCACTACAAATGTATACATCTTTAAAAATATAGCAAAAGAAAAAGAAAATATTATTTGTAGGTGATTATTTGACCTCTAATATTAAAATGTGTCTAAGTTGAGATATATGTTTTTGAAGATATTGAACTCAACCATTACAAATCTTCAATATTTGTGAAGTATTTAGTAAGACCGTAGAGTATTATATATGTTTTAATTATATTTGAATAAAACTTCTTTCACACTCTCACACACACAAATAAATATATATATATATATATATATATATATATAGCCAATAAGATTTGGCTCACTTGGTAAACTTCCGCCCATGACAATTGCATGGCTTGGTTAGATTCCTGGTGATGCCTCATTTGGTGGGTTATCTGTAAATATTTATGTAAGTGCTCATTGAGCCCTAAAGCCTGCCCTGATCCTGGACTGGGGCGTCATCCCCTTACCTAAATTTTATTTTCACAAAAATATATATATATATATATATATAAAATATGTAACACCAAGCTTTTTTTAGATCAGACAAAATAATACTTTGCTCCCTTTATGTAGAATATTATACCAAATGTACCATTAAATAAAAAAAAATTGTCTTCAAACTTCATATTAGTTAAAAATTAAACTTGGCTAGTATGTAAACTATTTGCAAAAATTGCATTTGCTTGGTATAACTTAAATTTCTCTTGGATAAGCAAAAAATTAATAAAATGAATACTTGTGAAAAAAAAATTGATTTCAAGCACTTACAATGTACTGAACTAATTGATTAATATATAAGTTATAATAAAGTGGGAGACGTCTCATTTTCAAATTTCTCAAATGTTGATATTACATGGTTTTCCTCCAGAATATTTTTTTTATACCACTCTAGAATATTTAAATCGATAATAAAAATGGAACAAAATATTTAAATCATTATTTTTCTTTTAATGAACTAATTGACAATTGATTGTGTTCATAAAAATGTTTTTTTAGAAAAATCAATTCTTTTTTTTTGGTTAAAGGTTCATTTTGGTCATGCATGTATGCTCTAATGTTCATTTTGTTCCATTATGTTTCAAAATGTTTAAATTGGTCCTAAATGTTGACAAAATGTTTCATTTTGGTCCAAACTATTGAATATGACTCATTTCAAGTTCAAACATGAAAAGTTTAGAGCTACATGTCATATTGTTCTCAAATAGTACTTTCTCTATTCAATTGGGACCATCAATAAAACGAGGTCAAATCGATTCTAAAAGTAGACCGTTCGTTTCATGGTCAAACAAGCATGCATAATTGATCATATTTCTCTCGTTTCAAATTTGAATCCGACGAATTTAGAGCTACGAGTTCCTCTTAACAAGTCCTTTAAACTTACAATGAGAGATGAGAGAAATATGACTACATTCAATAATTTCTAACCAAAATGAAACATTTTAACAACATTTAGGACTAAAGTGAAACATTTTGTCAACATTTAGGACCAATATAAACATTTTGAAACATAATGGACCAAAATGAACATTAAAGCATACATTTTGGACCAAAATGACCCATTTGACCTTTTTCTTTTAACGGACAAACCATCCAATCTTTGGAAAATGTGACGAAATTTCAATTGAATCCATATTAAAGAAGTTCAAAACCCAGGCCAAAAAAAAAAAAGAAGTTCAAAACAATCCAAAACGATGATAATAATAAAACAACAACAACTTGGACGTCAGGATAGTATGAGCTAGTCAAAACTAACTTTGACCCATGAACAAAGGCATCTAACAATTCACATATCACATTTCTCAAATCGAGAGATGATAAAATCAACATATTGAAATAAACCCGCAAATTTACAAAATTTCAAAAGAAAAGTTTTCAACCTAACAAACTTATGGCTAAATACAAACCAAGTGAGCTTAATATCTTAAACTCTGATCCCTACATAATAAAATGTCTAAGGTTACACCATACTTTTTTCTCATGTGATAGGTATGTATCCTATATTAATATATTTATGTATCTATATAACCTGTGACATTTTCTGTGTTCTAGAAACTCCAAAAGTTTGATCCAGTTTTGGGAGATTCTTGACTGAAATGTCACCATAAGCATCATTTTGATTCACATCCACGAAACTAGTAGTTTTCAAAACCTGCAAAAATTGGTAAGCAAAGAAACAATATTACTATCTTTCATCTTCTGAGATTGAGAAAATAGCACAGCATAGAACACATCAAGAACACTCATTTTTTAGGTCTCATAGAGTCATAGTACTAATATTTCTCGGTCTGATCTAACTTTTCTCTAGAATATGGACCATCATACGATATATACTACTATTAAACCAGCTTGTTTAACATGTACATGAAAAAAATAGATGAGTGAAAATAACATTTGAAATAAATAACAAAGTTGATCCATTTCAAGGGCAGGTGATCCAAACAAAAGGCAAAACGTAAAATAACTCGAGAACTATATTTTCTACCATCAACGAAATGGCAAATTAAGACTTAAATATGTAAGTGATTTAATAAGATGAATTGGGGTAGTAAAAATTAAGGCTAAAATGCACTTAGGACCTTGAATTTTAGACCGGGAGCACAAAACACCTGTGTTTTAAAAAATTGATAGATAAATTCTTTAAGCTTTCAATTTCTATCACTTGGTAGTCAGCACTCTTCTGTCAACTTTTTGTTCAATTATCGTCGTTTTTTTGTCAAAAAAGTGAGGCTTTTATAATTATTAAATTATCAAAGTTGAAAGCTTAAGAACTCTATCTATCAACTTATTGGAACTCAAGAGTATTTTGTGCCCTCACATAAAACCTAAGGGCTTTGTGTGTCAATTTTTAGAATCCGGGGATGTTTTGTGCACCCCCACCCCCCTCCACCCCAAAAAGGAAAAACTTAAGGGTCCTAAATGCATTTTAGCCAAAAACTAATAATAAGTCTCCCTTTGTAGTCACTCATTGTATCTTTTCATTTCTCCCAAAATAATACTATAATAAAGAGATGTTTGACATGCACTAATGAATATGAAAATTTAACTGATTATTTTATAATATTTTTTTAAAAAATTATTCAGTTTCAAATTGTAAATAGATATTAAAAATGTAAAAACTTAAAAATATCAAGTAATTGTTTCAAACTATCTTTGTTGTTATTATTATATTTTTTTCTTTTTAGTTTAAAGTAACCACTTACAAAATTCAAATAACTACTCATTGACTATAATTTCTTTGCCAATAAAAAGGTCACCAAAGCATCAGCATAAGCCTGAATATGGTTTTAAAGGACTATTAGAGCATACCAATATCTCATAAAATAGCCTTGCACATTGTTTCCTGGTTTTTGCTCTGAAAACTTGTGAGAAGTTAACAACTGCCTCCTCCCTTTGTTTTCTCTGACTCAGAAAACTCCTGTGCAAGTGCATTGCAATCTTCCTGCGCATTATCAATGAAGCCACTGAAAGGTGTGAATCTATCAAACAATCACTGAACTATCAGAAACATGAAAGATTTCTACTGAGTCAATGATCATCTCACCTAGTTTGTCCAGTCCATGCAGCTGCAGTTAAGAAAGATATCAAGGAGCAAAAAAAGGCATATTAGATTGAACAAAAAAATTAAACAAGTTCAAATAAAAATGTTGGTTTGCAAGATTTCATACAAGATTTGGAATTCTCTGTTTCAGATGATTTCGAGTCCTGTCACACAAATATAAAATATATATGGATATGGATATTAGCTCAGAATCCTCCCAAGTTCCAACAATAAAGAGCACAAAACTAATTGTTGATGCAGACTACTCAATGATAATGATCTTTTACCTCATTCACCAGATTATATTCTTCATCCTTCCTCAGACATTGCTCTCTCTCTATGGCTTCTTCTAAATTTATTGTTTCTTCGTTACACTGCAAGTTCATTAAGAGGTGAATTGTAGAAGTAACTGCTTATACATTTACAGGCTAGTAAAAATCACTAATTTTTACCAGAAGTATCTTAAAAGAATCTTCACATTACATGAAAATTACTATTTACCTCTTTCATCAGATTAAGTTCATCATTTCTCAATAATTGCTCTCTCTCCCTGCTATCATGTGGGCTTGAAGGGGTTACATCATCTGGGCTCTCAACTGATCGAATTGCTGAGAGCCGAGGAGGGGTTTCTGGAGCAGTTGCCATATGGTCTGGCATGCCAAAAGCTTGAGATTCTGACTCATCTAACTTACCTGGAGTTTCTGAAGTTCCAAAGGATTCTGAAATCTTCATCTTCTTTCTGGAGAACAAGGATTCTGACTCATCTAACTTCCCTGGAGTTTCTGAAGTTTCAAAGGATTCTGAAATCTTCATCTTCTTTTTGGAGAACAAGGATTGGAGCTCTAATGAGTGACCTGCGGAAAATCAAGGTTAGCAATGATAGCATAAGTTATAAATAACAAATGCAGATAATTGCTAACTCACAAGGCAGCAAAGAATCATGGAAGCCCTCAGGAAGCCTAGAAATACGAGATGCTCGCCATGCCTTGAGAGTGTCAGTAAATTTTCTTCGTTTGGAAACTAAGTCTTTTGTATCATATAAGCTTTGTTTAATGACCCTGAAGCAGATCCACATGCATAGTGTTCAGTAAGTTTTCATTTAGACAGGTTTCAAGGTATAGTTATGTTCAGGATACTGCTAAGTAGATGCAGAGGAAAAAAGATAAATAAATTAACAAAGTTAGTAAAAGATTAAAAACAATTAAAAAATGATTGAATGAATAAATAAATATTAAATAATATTTTAAAAAAACATTATTAAGCCCCTAAACCATTGGCTTTTTATTAAGTATCATGTGGATTTCAACATTACAATAATACACCATCAATTTTGTAAGCTAAAGTCATTTGATTATTTTATTTTTTTTAAAAAAATTCTAGGTAATAACTCAGACTCCCAAATGCAAACCAGCTCTATCATTTATACAAGCCTTATGCATAAAGAGACATGGAAATAACCATTTTGCAAGATTTATTAGTTATTACACAAATGATAGCCAAACCAAAGTGCCACAATCATAAGAGATCGCAGGAGAAACTGAGAGAAAGGTAAGTGATAATCTAAATTAACCATCACATACATATTAGGCAACACTGTCAAATCATCAAAAATAAATCTTCTTTTCCTTGAAATGTGAGCACCCTCTCTTGCAGCCGGTGTAGGAATAAGCATAAACTCTGGCGTGGTGGCACCTGCCATGATATTCTCGAAATAAAAACAGTGGACTAAAAGATTTTATGTAGGATGATAACAATATTAACTCTTCAAAAGAAAATATAAAAATGAAAAACAAAGAAATTGCATTTTAAGGGATTTAACAGTAAAATGGTCCTACAAACCTGGCTTCCTTGCAACTGAAGCATCTTGAAACTTAGATTCAGGAGTTACACCAACATTTATTGACTCGGGTAAAATAACATGAAACTTTCCACCTTCAATTGAAACGTTTTCTTGGATGTCTAATTTTCCTTTGCTATGATTCTCTTCATTGAACCCTTCAATGTGTTCTTCAAGCATGACCTCGTCAACAAAAGCTTTACCATAGTCTATGCATTCTTCTTGATAGGATTGGCCATCCTGAATCTGTACCACATTGATTTGTAAATCCCTTCCCTCATGAATTTCTCGTGTTTCCTGATGCATTTGGCATTCAGAACTTGGTGTTTCATTAACACTAGTCTGCTCTTCATGAGGCTGATGAGATTCATTAAACGGTTCAACAGGAACCACAAGTTCCTCCTCATCCTGGCAAAACATCCTAATGTCATCTTGAGAGGTCCTACATGATCTAATTTTCTCAATACTAGTTCCATTTTGGACCTTATCTTCATGTGATGCACCTTTAGTCATTTGCTCTTCATCAATTTGTTTATCTTGACTAAACAAGTTCACAGGCTCTGTGTGTACTCTTTGAACAACAAAATCGGTGACAAGCTTCATCTGTTCCTCTGGAGATAATGTACACTCTTGAAATTTCTCATTTGCTACCGATAAATTAGATGGATTATTTAGTGCTGTAATCTCAAAGTTGAAGTCCATCAGGTGAGACTTATTGACACTGCAAGGCCTATCAAATAATTAAGTTTGTTTGAGATGCAAATGCAAAGATTAAGAAAGAAATTCAGCAGCACATATGGGATGGAATAAAAGTTTTAAATAAATCAATCAATTGATGGATGAGATACAATCAACATACTCTTCTACCATAGGTTCATGATCAGATCCGGTACTTTGAAAGCAATCAAACTCATCGGACTGATACTGCAAATGCAAAATAAAGATATTGAAGATGAACCAATGCTTAGGATCAAGATATAACAAATAAAGTCGTTCACACAGTTTTTGAAAGTTGAAACCATCAAAACTATTTTTATGTCAAACAAAAATAAATAAATAAATAAAACCTCATCAAGATTCAAGAATATGCGAAGGACTACCATCAAGAAGTGTTGCCTAATAATTAAGTTGATTAGAGCTTCAAATATCCAGAGTACTTTGAATAATGACCGCACTTATTATTAAAGGCAGCATTCAATTTAACTAGATCACAGGATTTACTGATTATTCAGATAGGCCCACATCTTCTAGGTTATTCCCCATTGAAAAGAACAAGGTTACTGCAGAATTTATCCACATCTATTTAAACATTCAATTGACCTGCAAAGGATATTGTAGAATCTAGAGGAGTCTAGAGTGTGCACAAAATAGAAGTTCACATGAGACCTATAACTTATAAGTAGCTGGCAGTTAATGCAAAACTTTTCTCACTCTTCCATTCTCAGTTTTTACTCTTAACTAGTTCAATTTTATTATTTCCAACTAAAAATGCTGATGATAATAAAGAAAAATTATATTTATGCAGGTTTAGTGTTCACTACCATCCAGTGTCCACACAAAGAAGTTTCTTCATTTAAATTAGAAACGAAGATTGAAATAAATAAATGCCTATACTACATACACAGACAAGATTTGCAACAATAAACATAAAAGTAGGTCCTTACAAGATCTAATAGACACCATTTCCAATAAAAACGAAATTTTGACATTTATAGGCAGCAACTTTATTTGATTTGGATATTGCAAACACAATGGAGTGGTAGTTACTAAACTTTATAAAGGAAGCGATCTAAAATATTCTGGCTTTACTTAAAAGAAGCATTTCAGGAATAAAAGGTTCATAATGTTCGACAAACTTTAAGCACTACTACATGAAACATACCTTGACTAGAGAAAACTGATCAGTTTGCTCGTTTTTCCACTTAACATCTGTTTCATACCACAACATATTACATAAATCAAAGTAAAATTTAGCTTGTCAAGACGAAAATTGTGAAACAATTCAAACTACCTTTAAGTGTGATTTCTTCCTGAGGAGCAATGTTCCCTCTGAAATTAAGTAAAGATAAATGGTAAAAACTTCAACAAACATAAGGCTCTTTGGAAAAACCAATTAACTTCTAAAACTAATAATAGCTTACCCACCAACATCTTCAAGTACATCCAGATCAAAAGCATCAAGTTCAAATCTAGCAGGTAGAGTAATAGATGTACACAAAGTTTCCATACGCACATTCTTTGTTGTATCGATTTTAAATTTCTTGATTTTAACCAGCACCTCGTTGCAATCATGAAACAGATATTCAACCTTTTTTGAATATATTCGAACAACACCAAGGAGAAGATAGGCCAGAACTCTATATGTTTGATCATTAATTTCATCTTGCAAAATCTTATCTGCAAAAGGCAGTAAATTAAAATGAAACCATAAGAAATAATTACAGAAGTCCAAATATAGGTCATGTTAGGAAAATAATGAAAGTTCAAACAAGAAATATAAAAGAGGATATTCCTTGTTAGTAAGTTTGAACACTGATTGGAAACAGCAATGAAACCCAAGACTCTCAAACTTTAGGTTGAAAATTTTACCGAAAGCATCTCATTGGCACACAATATAAATTTGAAAAACCATAACACTTCAATACCAATTTGAAAAACCATATAAATTTGAAGTCGTAGAGCAGAACGAAAATTTGAGTTGTTACTCTTTTCTAACCCCTTAATCATAAAGCTTTGTGCAATAAAAAAAATAGCCTTATGTAGTCCAGACTCCATACTGACATCATGTAACTGTCACTAGCATTACGATCACCAGTACCACTACCGGTTCCCACAACCATTACAGCCTATCAATGCCTCTACCATGAACACTCTTGATGCTACCAGAAGTCTAAACTATGAACTTAACCTTTAGAGGCTACTTAACAAAGCTAACACTTGCCAAGGATCAGAAAGCAACTATGTTCCATGAAGTTCTCTATCTTTAAGAATATAACTGCTATCCCAAATTACAAAAATAGCCGGTCCCAAGCCCAGAGAAAAGAGGAGGTTTGTATTAGGTAGTTCACAACCAACATAAAACTTGTCGAATCATTTATGAATATGGTATACTTAATTTGTGTCCAAAACTGTAGAACATTGGCACTGTCCAGGTAGATTATTCCAGTCTAATTGGTATTTTTCTGATGCATAATCAACTTTTCTTGAATAACCCCTTTCTTTCAACTGATTTCCGCATATCTATTTTCATAGAGCTCACATAATAAAATTGAATTCAGTTGCAATACCTTCATTGTATAAAAGGACTCAACCATTATCATTGTAACTGTCCAGTTTGGCCTATAGCAATATAACACAATCCCAATAATATAATAGACATATTATTGATCCCTTAAAGTTCGGACACTGCTTTCATCATCTTCTATTATAATAACTAGCCACCCACCAAATACCCTTAGCAAGTTCCAAGTTCCATTCTATCTCCACAACCTAATAATAAGTAGTAAATGAGTCTCATCATTAATGCTCCATTAAACCTATTGACCCATTGAGCTATGTTGAGATGAAATTGTCATATACTCACATATATCGGCAACTCTAGATAAGAAAAATTAAAGGAAACTGTCAAAGAACCCTGTCAAAGCCGGTTGTTTATTTCCTATAGAAGACCAACCAAAAGAAGCCGAACCCATAATAACTTCAAACATCCCAAAACATAAACAAACAAGAAAAGAAAAGCCAGAACACAGTCTCTCAAACAGTAACAAACAATGGCACACGAACACTAAATAAAAGAGAAACAGAACTTGTTTATTCCTCAAGGAAGCATGAGAAAACCCAAAAACAGTGAATTAGAAATGACCCCTAATTAAAAAG
>QANZ01016334.1:54756-107777 GCA_003254925.1 Chamaecrista fasciculata
CTCACAAATTTTTTGTTATCAAAGTTAATCCTTCTATCCTATTTTTAAAGCAGGTAGTGATACAATGTTGATCATGTGTCAAGTTAAGTGCCACATACAATACTCTTTTTATTGCCATATAAGTATGTTTTCTCCGAATTCATAGAAAAACATAGATGTTGTGAAATAAAATAGAAGAAAATATACTTATGTGGCAACAAAAATGATTATTGTATGTGAAACTTGACACATCATCATTTAACAATATTATATCACTAATTCTGTTAAAAATTTAATGGAGGGACTAATTTTGATAATGGAAATATTTGTGAGGGATCAAATTGAAAAAAAAATTATAGAGGACCAAAATGAGAAAAAATTAATATATGAGAGACCAAACTAGTATTTTAACCTATAGACATTAGACACACCAACATACAGTTGGAAACATAGTGCAAAAAACTGGACCGCAATTGACCCGGCGAAAGGCTCGGGTCAATGGTTCAACCGGTTTACTTAAAAAATATATTTTCAAATATACATATTCATCAAATACACATTAATATCTTACAATAATTTAAATATAAAGTAAAATTTAAACATAACCATAGGTCCATCACATATAATAAATGGTAAATATTTAAGTCACACTACATAAAACTTAAATTTAAAACATAACCACATCAAACAAGTCTTGAAACTAAAAAATAATTGTATTAAACAAGCTACAAATTAAAAAACATATAATATAATAGCTAATTTAATTTAATTTAATGGTTCCCACTTCCCAAAATAATTACAATAAATTATTTAGAATGCATTATGTTAACAAATACATGTGTTGGTGCAATGGTATTTCCCTTCCCATTTATGCATTGGGTATTGGGTTTGAATCCTGACTGCAACAATTTTGTCAAAATTCCAGTACATGTCCGGTTCAGTGAAGGCGGTTCACTTCCAGGTCACCCGAGTTAGCAAAAAATCGGCGGTTCAAACCGGTTTGAAGGCGGGTCGATTGCAAAACGGTCTAAAAAGGTGAACTAGATCGACTTACTGGCCGGTTCGGCGGTTTCCGGTTTGAACCGGCCAGTCCGGTCCTGTTCTTTCAACTATAGTTTCCATACTTTTTTTTTGGTAGGTCAACGGGCTCAAACAGACCAAAGGAGTTTGCATACTTTTATGTATAAAGTTTATCTTAATAAAATAATATTTTTATCGTGTACAACAAATATTTGAAAAAATCAAATAAGATAATAACATAAATATTTGTGTTTGCACCAATGATATTTAAACCTTATTATCAAGAGTCAAGACCATTTAATCAGATTTTAAGATTAATCACAATTAAAAATAAATAAATAAATAAATAAGACAAAATACAAGTATATTTTTGTTTGCACCATCGAATATTTTAACTTTATTACCAGGGACTGTTTAATCAGGTTTAAAGTTTAGTCACATTGAGTTCATTATTTTTTTTTATAAAGTGTGTTATGTGAGAATGAAATTTGAAATTCCTTTCATATATTTAACTTATGGTGACAAATGAGTCAACTCAAATGGCAGGTCAAATTGTACTTTTCGTCTCATAACTTATACTCAGTGTCAATTTGGTTTCATAATTTTTTTTATTGCACTCTTGATCTCATATCTTTTGGTCAAACTGCATAATTGATTTCATATCTTTACAAAAAGTTTCACCGCTCGTCTCGACTGACCTAAAGATATGGGGTCAATTTTACACATCCAAAGATATGAGACCGATTATGTAGCTTAACTAAAAAGTATGAGACCGATTTTGTGACTTGACCCAAATATATAGAACCAAAAGTGTTATATGAAACCAAATCTGTAACACGAACAAAAGATATGGGAGTATGGGACCAAGAGTAAAAACAAAAAAAAAGTTATAAGACCAAATTGAGACTTTAGCAAAAGTTATGGGACCAAAAGTGCACTTTGACCTAAATAATATAAGTATATTTTTAAAACCAGAATAATACTTAAAACAATTTAGTTAAATTTAAAAGAGATTAATATAACTTACTCTATATAACAATGGCTATTAATTCAATTGAAACCAACAAATAAGTTCAAATAAAGGTTAAAAGTGAGACTAAAGTCAACCATTATAGAAATTTATAGAATCAATTTTAACATTTTGAACAATAAATGATTAAAATAAATTTTGAGACAAAAATATATAATGAGCTTGAACATTCAATCTTTATTATTTTTTTTTTCACATACCGCTTAACTAATACTCGTATACTACAGTAATTACTAAATGTATTTATTAGAAAAAATCTTTACAATAATAATACTTTGGAAAAAGAGAATATCCCTTCTTTGTTTGCTACATTTCATGTCTTATTAGGGGCCACGTGTCATATCTTGTGAATACCGTAATAATAAATAATTTTAATATTCTGAATTTGTCCTCCCAAGTTAGTGGAATCCTCTATTTCCATCCAAAGATGTCCAACATATAACAAAGGTTTAGCTTAAACCTGATGATTTGTCATGTTTGACATCTTATTTGGCCCGTAAAATCACATATATATCATGACACAACATTATTCATGGATTCTTCAAAAAGAGTGACGCCGAACCATTCTTAAAAAAGATTATACTAATAAATCAAGTAAGTTTTTGTAATTCCTCATCACATTGTGCTTATGGGGTGGTGAGATTGAAATGGGTTTGTGAATAAGAACGGGAATTGAAAGTGGGTCTGGGGTAATTGATAGTTCTGGGGCCAGTGGGGCCACGGCCCCTCAAATTAACAATAACTTCATTTAAGTCTTTGTAATTGTTAAAAAAATTTATAAAAGCTATATGAGTGGCCCCCCATTTTTATAAAAAATTTATAATGGCCCCCCAACTAAAATTTCTGCCTCCGCCCCTGGTTCTGGATATGAAGAAGGTGGGTTCGAAGAAGACATGGAAGATGGAGTGGGTTTTGGATTGCGTCGAAAAGGGGTTTTCTCCAGGTTTGATGTTGGAATTTGATTGCAAAGAAACAAATGATAAACATATTGGTTGTAGACTTTTCATACAGCTTGGTGATTGAATAAAATATCAGTGTTCATTTCTCTCTTTTTCCTTCCTGTCACTCGTCTCTCTTTATCTCACTTTTCAATTTATATTGAAATAAAGATATGTTGTATTGACTAAGCATTCAAGCAAGCTTGCAGCTTTATTCCCCGTTGTTTCTTCCCACTTACAAGTGCCTCGCACTGATGCTCCACAGAGACAGAGCAGGACGAATGAAGGGGTTAGAGGAGCACGTTGCTAACCCTAGAAGAGGAACTAAATGGTTATGTTTTGAAATATGAAGCCAACTCAGATTTCAGATTTAAAATAGAGGGACCAAATAGTTAATTACGTGGCATTTAACGGTGCCATGTAAGCATTTAACGGCCAAATCATCACTGTTAGTAACGGATATATGTTAAAGGGACTAACGAGTTGACATTTGTGAAAAAGAGAGACCAAATAGTCTATTTTGAAAATGAAGAGACCATATAGTTAAACGTGTGAAAATAGAGGGACCAAATAGTATGTTTCGTCTAAAATTTTAGTTATATGTTATCCCCTAGAAGTAATTTTGACCAAAAGCATTTATTTTTATATGACGAAAAAATATTTTTTGTTTTGGTTTAAAATATTAATTTATAACTGAACTATGTATTTTTTGATCAAAATATAAATTTGGTCTCATTTTTTGTTAAGTTCCCAATTTGGTCTTGTATCTTTTTTTTGTTGTACTTTTGGTCTCATATTTTTGAAAAAAAATCTCAATTTGGTCCCATATCATTTTTTATCTCATTTCTTTTGGTCAAATTGTAGAATTGGTCTTATAATTTTGCAAAAGAATCAATTATGCCATTGACCCAAAGATATAAAACCAAAAAAAAAATGAGAGCAGTTCTATACCTATCCAAAAATATAGGACCAATTATGCCATTGACACAAAGATATAAGACCAAATATATAATAGAAAAAAGCTATGAGACCAAATTGGGAACTAACCCAAAGAAATGAGACCAAAAGTGTAACAAAAAAATATACGAGACCAAATTGAAAACTGAATTAAAGATATGAGACCAAATTTGCACGTGAACATTTTTTTTCACGTTAGGTTGTTGTAAAATTATTTTATATTGAGTTTAGTTAATTGATTTTGTTTTATGATACTTGTAGATTATATCTAATTAATTAGTTTTTAGTATCACCTTGTTATTAGGCATTGTGTTGAACTACGGTGTAACGGGATAATATAATAGGGCTATATGACCACTCATAATTAGGGGTGAGCAAAGTGGACCGCCAACTCACGAGATCGCGTAAACCGATCCAACCCGCAGCCGCAGGCTGGGTTGGTTCGGGCTCGCGGGTTGGTTTGGTCCAAAAAAAATTGATTTGGTCTTAACTTCTATGCAATCACAATAGGCATAATGAGTTAATAATAATTGTCAGCTTCCTATAAATGTAGGGTGGAGTGAGACTATTCAATTTATTTGGTCTTAACTTCTATGCAATCACAATAGGCATAAATAAGGAAATAAATAAGCGTGACAAGGATCAAACTCTTGGTCACTTGGTCGTAACTAAAAGCCAAAAAAATATATAGAATGGTGGATGAGTTTATGAGAATTTTAACGGCAGACAACATGTACAGTGAGGATTATCTAGTTCACCTTCAATTCGTTGTAAAGTAAACCCATGATTCGGTCCTTACAATATGGTAGGATTTTAAATTTAGTCCCTCAAAAATAAAATTATAAGTGTTGTAGGGTATAGCTTGATAGGAATTGTGCCCTAGGGCCAATCCTTTTGATGTATGTTATGAACATATGGATTAATTTATAGAGATAAATTAATGGTTTTCACAATATTAGCATGTTTACTGTGATTACGTCCATGATTAATTATACGATAATTAATCTAAATTTGTCCCTGATCAATTGTTTTCGTGGGAGCGAAAATGAACTAAGATCAGCATGACCTCAGTGCATAGGGATGCACGCACTAGATGCTGGAATGGGAGTCATGGTGCAACTGCGTAAGGGGTTACAAGTTGCTGGACTGACCTGGAGAGTCCTGCATGGGTTTAGTCATCAGCTTGCCTCTCTTGTACACCTGTCACGACGCCTTAGACCTGAGGTCATCATTATTCCGGCGTTGCAGTTGTCA
Organism: Chamaecrista fasciculata; assembly: GCA_003254925.1. NCBI lineage: Eukaryota > Viridiplantae > Streptophyta > Magnoliopsida > Fabales > Fabaceae > Chamaecrista > Chamaecrista fasciculata. The sequence continues at coordinate 59,935 of QANZ01016334.1, forward strand.
GACTTTGGCTTAGTNTTGTATTTTGAAATTTATGAATATTTGTCGTGTGGGTGTCGTACGGGTGTCGGACACGGACACGTGTCTGACACGGCGACACTCCCTCAAAATGAAGTGTCCATGCTTCATGGCCAAAAATAAATTTGTCTTCATTTTTTCCACGTAATCAAGTATATATGTATGCAGTCTTTTTCAATTCTCGTGATGGTGAAGGGTGAATGAATGCTTCTCATGAGAAAATATCCAGCTGCACTTGGCTGCTTCTACTACGGACTACAAAGGGTATTGGATAGTCAAGTTTAACCATTTAATTGGAACCCCTTTTTCTTCCTGAAATTTGGACCTTTTTACGCTTGTAGAACCTCAATATTCCAATCATATATAGAACAGCGGTAACAGAAGAAGACATATAGAAGTGGATCTGGGTTTCTTTGATACCACTAAGAAAACGAGACTAAGAGAAGAGTTCAGTGAGAAAGCAATGAATGAATGCGATGTATTTTATTAATCCACTGAAATGTATATATACAATTAATAATTTAATAACTAGCAACTAAACGACAGCAAAAAAATTAATTAATTAGTCCCTAACAGACTAAATAACTAATTGAACTAAGTTCAATAACAAACTATAAGTCAGCTGCCACGTGTGCATCGCTCTCTACAATATTCTCCGTAATCATAAATAGTATAATTTTAATCAAGTTGTACTAGTAGTAGTTGATTACTTCTTCCTTCTCTCACTAAATATACATCCTCTCTCTTTACTTACATTTATTTCTCTTCCTCTAAAATGAGAATATAATATATATATATACGGTATACTTGAGAAGAGAACTAACTGATCTCTGTGGAAAACAATTCCGAACCATTGAATTCGGGTTGGCGAAGTTGTGATGCAACAGATGGAAAGAGGACCATCTTCCACTAAGCATGAATTGAATACAAAGAAGCAGGAGCATGGAGCACCCATATTTTTGTGTCTGAATCGCAAGAGTCCAAGACAGAGCATTTAACATGCACTAAGAGCCTAATCACTTTATGGGCCTTTTGCTTGGGTACGGGCCTTTCGCTTTCGGGCCTTCCGCTTCCGTTTACTGCGGTCAGCTCGATCCAAAAACTCATCGGCAACTGGGTGATCCATACTATAAAAGTTAGGTTTAGTGCGAATGGTGGATGTCCCCTCGGGCTCGGGCTCGGGCTCAGGCTCAGGCTCATCAATATCTTCTTGTGCGCTATTTGGGTCCACAAAGCCCTCCCCTGTATCAATGCTCTGAATATTGGTCACATCTTCATCCTCGACCTTGCTATCATTAACCGATGATTGCTTTTCATGGTGAACCTTTATGGCTACATGGTGTGCGTTTGTGTGATTGAGATTGTGACATTGACCTTCCTCATCGCTTAGGCGTCGCTCCAACCGTCGCTCCAACAGTGAATCCGAGTAAGAGCGAATACCGATAAGCACATAGCTCAAAGCAGCCATCCCCACGGCAATCCTAAAGTTCCTTTTCATGACTTCCACTATGAGATAGCCAAGGAAGAAATTAGACACACCCACGTCGAACCCTGGTTGGATTTGTCTCGACAAGCTCATTGACATCAACGAAAACGCCCCACACGAAACAAGGCTTAATATCCCCTCGTAAATATCTTTCCCCTTTTGGTCTTTAATTTTCCCTTCTCCACTTCGGTCTTCACCATAGGAGTACAGAGAGGTGAGCATCAAAACCAAAAAAGCCACCTGGGTTTGCATCAAGAAACCCCTTGGGAAACGGGGGCACTTGTTTACGAATAGCATGGAGACGGAGATGATGAAGCTCATGAAAGAGAAAACAAGGATCTTCCAGAGATTCCAGTGCCCAAACAGGTCATGGAACGAAGAGCTTAGAGCATAAGAGATGAATCCAACAACACTTGACCCAAACCCCAAGAATCTCCATAAGTTTGGATGGATAACAACATCTGGAAACTTGTTTTGTGTTACAAATTTCATGTGTCAATCTTAGGGATAACACTGTGAGAGAAGAATCAATAATGATCTGCTAAATTTGGGTGAAACTATAAGAGCAAGACTTTATGTATGAGGGAATGGAAGAATGCCAAAAACCCAAAACACTCTGCTCACCTGTGAATGGAAAGTTTCTGGGATGTACATGCGTTGATTTGGTCAATGTTTTTGGCCAAAAAAAGAATATACTCTTAGAATAATTTCGAACTTTGTTGAGTCAACCAATCATTCATATTTTAAAAATTAAATCCGTTATTAAATAAGATATTAATAATCTAATTCTGACTGTATTATAATGGAGCTAATAAGAACTCGGTGAGTTTTTATTTTATAAGTAAAAACATAATATATCATAAATACAATAAAAGGATGAAATAGGATGGGACGGACAGTTGGAAATCAAGTGAAATGCAAGAAAAATGCAAGGAAAAGAAATTTCGGAAATCCAAATAGTACATATTAAAAAACTATAATGTTATTACATATGTTAATTATTAGTATCTTTAGGTACGAAGATAAATTAAAACATGACATAGTTATTTTTTTTAGGTTAAATGGTCATTTTGGTCCTATATGTATGTCTTAATATTCATTTTGGTTTATTATGTTTCAAACTGTTCAAATTGGTTTAAATGTTAACAAAATATTTCATTTTGGTCCTATACTATTAAATATGGTTCATTTCAAGTTCAAACTTGACGAGTTTAGAGTTATGTATTATTCTCAGTGAGTACTTTCCCTATCCAGTTGGGGTCGCCAGCAAATGAGGTCAAATCAATTCTAAAAGTAGACCGCTCGTTTCATGGTGAAACAAGCAAAATTAATTACATCTCTCTCATTTCAAATTAAAATGCGATGAATTCAGGGCTACGAGTTCCTCTTAACAAGTCCTTTGAACTTAAAATGAAAGACAAGAGAAATATGACCAAATTTAATAGTTTGGAACCAAAATGAAATATTTTACCAATATTTAGGACCAAAATAGAACATTTTGTCAACATTTAGGATCAATTTAAATATTTTGAAACATAATGGACCAAAATGAACATTAAAGCATATATTTAGGACCAAAATATCCTTTGACCTCTTTTTTGTATCAAATCATGAATATACATATATACACAAATTACATAAATGATCGTTACACTAGTTCAACTATTAAATTGATTAATTTTTTATTAATTAATTTTATGCCTGATTGATTTATTGATTTTTCTTTCTTTTTTTGTCTGAGATTTTTCAATTGATTCAGTCAATTATTTAAGATATTTTCAATTGCATGCTATGGTTATGAATTATGAATTTGCGTCTACCTAATCCTCCTTGTCTTTTCAAGTCTTCTCTCAATTCCTTCGTCTCTCTTTCCTTTTTCACTTTCAATCAATCAATCCCAAGTCCCAACCATGAGTCCATCACTTGTCTTTCTTTCCTTTTTCTCCCTTTGCTTTCATTTGTCCCATTTTCTCTTTAAGCTTTCAAAGCCCAATAAAATGTTTGTTTTATGTTTACCAAAAATATTTTGTGTGTTTTTATAATAGAACTGATTCTCGGGTCGAGTCCTACTACTGCTAAACTGGGTGTTACTAATAACTCTCCTCTTGTTGTTGGGCCTTTGGGCCCTTAGGTGTATGTTTTTAGACAAAAAAAAAACATAATCAAAACTACCAAGATATTGTTTATTAAGCAAGTAACAAAATGACAAGCTTGATATCTTTGTTACAAGATTCTTTTAATTACAAATTTGATTTTAATTTTTTTCTTTTATGATTGATCATACAAAAATGTGAATTTAATATTCTCTTCTTGTTATGATTAATCATGCATAAATTTTTTTACACGTGTTAAATGTTGATTGAAAAACTTTATAATAAAGATATAAAGAATTTTATGTAAGTCTTGCCAAGAGAACAAATTATGGTGATGCAAAATTGTTTTGTACGGAAGAAAATATTATTTGAGTTTTGTTTGTTGGTACTTGGTAGTAGCTTACTAGCTCAAGTAATGATGTGGCTCTCTAAATTAAGTATCAATAATCTCATAATTTGTTGCACACAGGTCCCCAAGATTAGACTTGCATGTTCCACCCAACTATGAAAGTAAGGTTCATGATATTTTTTTTTCTTAGGAATCTTTCGATGGAATATGACTATTTTTGTTTGGGTACAAGAAAGTGAATTAAATTAACACTGTTTGCTTCCAATGGGCCTTTGTTTGGAATGATAGATTTGGGCCATATGCGTTGGGTTATATACTTATTTGGGCCTGACGTTGGGTTATATATACTTGTACTGTAATGTTTTAAAGTTTGAACGGACTTCACAATTTCATGTTTTCAACTTTATAATTCATTGTGGACCAAAAAACAAAACCTTTTCTAATTCATTCTTCAATTTCCTAACAAACAGCAAACAAACTGAAGGATTCCTCAACCCAAGAATGCATAGCTAATTAAAAGGAGTTTTTGATAATTCTTTCCTCTTAGCATCCGCTTTGTTCAAGTTCATACATATTCTTTTAAAGACCACCTCACAATCATATCCAATCAATACAAGTATATACTTAAATAATAAATACTCACACAAAACTGCAGTGCTATTTAGTATTTAGCGAGCCACTTTTGAAACTTGAGTAACCTGAAGCAGTGGGGAGTGGAGGAATTTGAAAAAGGGAATAACCCACCTCGCACACTAACTACTTTAATATTTTGTGTGAAGTGGAAATTTTCAAAGAGCGTTTGACAATGCTCCATGATAAATTGCATTTAACTAGGGTCCCATCCCAAGCCAATGTATATATATATGGTTATGGTTAACGCATTTTGGGTCATTCACACCACCAAAGTAAATAAATTGCAATTTAGGTCATTGATCTAACATACATCCAATTGTAGAATTGATTTGTGCTCAGTGGACACCAACTTTTTGAATGGGTCCTATCAATAAATTTTTTTGGACTTTAGCGATCATTATTGGAACACCACTAATTCAAAGAAGGTCCGAATTTCCTTGAGCCGATAGAAAATGAAAATACATATATACTTGAATATGTCATAATCGTTTTTTTCCACGTAATCAAGTGTATATGTGTGCAGACTTTTTCAATTCTTGTGATGGTGAAGGGTGAATTAATGCTTCTCATGAGAAATTTTCCAGTTACATGTACTGCTTCTCTATTATGGACTGCAAAGGGTATTGGATAGTCAAGTTCAACCATTTAATTGGAAGTTGGAACCACTATTCTTCCTGAAATTTGGACATTTTTACGCATGTAGAACCTCATTATTCCAATCATATCCTCCTAATCTTTTCAATTATATATGGCTAGCTATTGTTGGCCATACCTGGATATCCTGTTGTACAGTATGTCCAATATTGATAAATGTGTGGACCATTTATCAACAAATTATCCTTCCTGTATATTGAACATCCACTTGTAAAAGTTTGGATTCCATGTATGTGTGTGTATATATAGGTTTGGTTTATTAAGAATCGAGCAGCCTTTGATTTTGAAAATAAAAAGATCTTGATCAAAAGAACAAAAGAATGCTTATGCTTGGGTAAAACGTAGAATTGATACCAAGATATATATATATATATTATAGTGGAGTGGAGATATCAATATCAATATATCAATATATATAACTAAAGAAGATTGTGTTTCGGACTGAAAAGTTATTAAAGGATGTTTAGCCTGTGGCATTTGAGAGAACATTTAATGGAAAAGTTTAGATTTCGAACATGCACTTCAGTTCATTGGTGTTATGCTTGATATACCAACTAAGAATAAAGTCCGAAAGTTCCGTTGTTTTGTGGCTTTATATATAGGCATCTATTCTGCCCTTGGATCACTTCATCAAACTTCTCAACTCCTTGCAAATACCACTAGTAATATTCTTCTACAATATAACAAATTTTCAATAGTTAGGCGGATAATATTACATCTTCATAAATTAGTTTATATATCATATATAACTACTACAAACTACAAATTTAAAAACTGTTATATATTTCAAAATGTATTTTTCTTTGATTTTGATAAAAAATAGAAAACAAAAGTATAGACCCAGGCCGGTAGAATATCTCTTTCTATCTGAATGTGTCAACTTCTTTTTATCTCTTTCGATCTTTTTGATATTGCACAATGTGAAATACTAAAGAAAGAAAAATCAAATTTATACTTTGTGTCTCTATCTGTATAAAATATTAATATTGAATTATATTAATGTATACACTAAAATATGATATTTTATTTAATATGAAATGTGTTGGTAATATTTTGATAATTTTAATTATTTTTTTTGTTAATTTCTCAGTGAGAGGAGTACGCAATGATATGTCACAAATAAAAATAAATATTTAAGTTGTTAATTTCTCCCATTCAAGAGTTAATTGAATATGGGCTCAAAATAAATAAATTCTATAATCATTCATACAAATATAGAATTTAATCATTTTGATTTTATAAAATCAAAGTTTCGAATTTTAAATTTTGAATATAAAGTAATTTTAAATCTTTAATTATTGTTATTGACTGTGACTCTGCTTACAAAAGAAAAAAAATTATAATAACTTAAAAGATTTCCTTGCAGATAATTTTGTCTGGAATGCAAAACACTAAAATGATCAAATATCAATTACATCTACAGCAAATTATGTATTTTCCATAAATTGTGGAGATCCAATTAAAACAGGCTAAATAAACTATAAAGAATGAATAAATGTTTGTGAATGGGTTTTACCGTTTTAGTACAAATTTTTGGGAAACTCAAATAGGGGGAACTCAATATCTTGAGACAAAAATCTTTAAAATGATTGTGGTAGATTTCCTTAGAAGAGAAAAAAAATCTTCTCCGTCTAGAGGGGGATATAAAATTGATTAAATTAAAGAAAAAGTTTCATTAACGACACAATAAATATGCAAAAACTAAAAATCTCAATCTTTTTTTTTCTGTCACTGTCTGATTTCGTAACTTCATCTTTATCTCTAATATAAAAAATCGACTCTCCAACACGTGTTTATAGATAAAAATTAGGCGCGAGCACGATTCTTTTCTGGCCAGATATTATAATTGATAAGCAAAATGGTAAGGCAAAAGTACTCATTTATTTATTTNGTGGAGGAGAACAAAGCCAAAGACATGACTTCATTTTACACAAGGCAGGCAGTTCATTCAGTCTCGGTTTTGCTCTCTTGGTGATAGTGTTATTTGCTGTGAAATGTGATTCCGAGTTCGTCATCATGACCGGTATCTCGTGTGGGTATCTCGAATCAACATTCAAGGTACGCCCGAAACCTTTAAGAACCAAATAACAAAAAAAGAGAATTTCAATTTACGTCATTTGTAAGAAGAATCTTAGTAGCTTCATTGGCTTATCGAAATTTCAAATAAGAATCTTCGTCCTCTAACCGGTGATCAGCTCTCCCAATATTAGGCATCTTTGCGAGTTTTAGTAAGGATGGAAAGAAGAGGATATTAATGAAGAGGATAGGTGTCAAGGGGAGAATGGAGAGGAGTGGAAGGGACAAAAAATTAAAAATTGTTGTTTGGATGTTTTTTGAGGGAGGAGAGGAATGGAGAAGGGGTGCCTCCAAAGCACTCCTTGGCACCCCAAAATCTAATTTTTGCTGGCCCCCCAAATTGGGGTGCCAAGGATGGAGACAACAACTTTAAAAATTTTAAGGCAATTATATCCCATGATTTTATTAATATTATTGATCTTAAGGCAATTTCAGGGACCAAAATGTATAAAATTATCTCAAATATTATTAATTTATGACAAGATTATCATGTGTCCATTCCTGTCCTCACTAAAAACTCCCAAAAAACATATCTACTCAGTCCATTAATATCCTTTCCACTCCACTCTATTAGTGTCCATTAATGTCTTCTCCTCTCCATCCTCACTAAAACTCCCAAACATAGCCTAAATATATGCCCTAATGTTTATTTTGGTCCATTATGTTTCAAAATGTTCAAATTAATCATAAATATTGGGAAAATGTTTCATTTTGGTCCCAAACTATTAAATATAACTCGTTTTAAGTTTATACATGATGAGTTTAGAGTTACGTATTGTTTTCAAAGAGTATTTTCTCTATTTAGTTGGGGCCGCCAGCAAATGAGGTCAAATCAATCCTAAAAGTAGACTGTTCGTTTCATGGTCAAATAAGCAAAATTGATCATATCTCTCTCGTTTCAAATTTGAATACGATGAATTCAGAATTACGATTTCCTCTTAACAAGTCATTTGAACTTGAAATGAGAGACAAGAGAAATATGACCAAATTGAATAGTTTGGGACCAGAATTAAACATTTTACTAATATTTAGGACCAAAATGAAACATTTTTCCAACATTTAAGACCAATTTGAACATTTTAAAACATAATAGACCAAAATGAACATTAGAATATACATTTAGGCCCAAAATGAACCTTAAACCCTTTGCAATATGATCTAATTTATTGCAAAACTTACTATTCAGGCCCAAATTTTAAGGATTGGACCGAAAAAGGCCCAAGTTTCAGATTTATTACTTTCATCCTCTCACTCCATCGTTCATCCTTCGTCTCCATTGCTCGAAGTTCAGCGGCGCCTATAGAATCCACCCACTCACCGGCGTCGTCACCGCCAATCTCCGGTCACCTCTTCGTCTCCGGCCTACTTCTCTTCCATTACGATATCGATTGCTCGCTGTTTTCTCCGTCTTCTAAGGTAAGGTTTCTGCATGTATTTGGATGGATTTCTTGTAGACTGACGTCTACGGAAGTGAGTTTCGTTTGTACAACTGATACGCTTTGACGGGTTGAAATGCCTTCTCATGTTTCTATTTGCAGTTTATTTTATGATCATGAGTTGACGCAAGATGATTAAAATTTGTGGGTTATCTTGCTTTGAGGTCATCTTGAACTTGATTGTAGTCTTCCTTATTTGGTAAACAGCTAGTTTCATTTGTTATGGGTCATGTTATCTGCATCACCAATTTTAGTCCTGCTTTGACATCTAGCTTTCTGTTCACTAGTTTTTGTGTACTGGTGGAAGTTCTACACTTGACTGAGATTATGCTGTCATTAGTGTTCCCTCCCATAGTCACGTACAAATTATGTTGTCATTAGTGGTATGATTTCTTAACCCCAAATGATGGAAGTGATTATGACTAAAATAAATTGAAATGTTGTCTGTTTAATTTTAAGAAATTTAGTTTACTTTACAACCTGAAATCACGTGTATGCTTGTCTTCTTTCCTCTTTTTTGCTTTCTTGAAGGAGGCCTCGCATCAGTCATTTGGTCACTAGCAACTTCGGCGAACTATGATGGCAAGTCGTGCCATTCAAAGATGGAGAATCTCCTATTTGACTTCTATGTTCTTTAGTGACATCAAGAGAACGCCCAGTAAAGAGTCTTTTTTGTGCAGTAGATTAATGATTCCAGAAGTAGAATGCAGTTCAAGTAGACCTATGTGTGTTTTTAAGCAATATCACGATGGAAGGCCAAGAGGGCCCCTTTGGAGAGGCAAGAAGCTTATAGGCAAAGAAGCACTCTTTGTAATATTGGGTATGAAGAGGTTTAAAGATGATGAAGAGAAGCTTCAAAAGTTCATTAAATCTCACGTGTTGAGGCTCTTGAAGATGGACATGATCGCAGTTCTCACTGAACTTGAGCGCCAAGAGGAAGTTTCTTTGGCTGTCATGGTATGTTTTCTCTCTTGCTCTCATGTACTTTGATCATTTTCTTACTAGTTAATTACTTTATTTTCAAATGCCTGATTTTGTTGTATTAGTTTCTAACTGTGTTTCTACTCTGATCCCTTCTGACATGGGACTCTGATGTAGCTTATGCTGCACTAGGAAGTAAATTCATCTCATAAATGCGAAAATATATATTAGTTCTCAACACAGTACTTTTAGTCTTTAAAAACTATAGATTAAGAAACTATTTAGTTTATTTTCTTGAATGGAAATCATCTTTCATTAGATATAGTTTCTTGGTGTCTTGTGAAGGCCCTTAGTGTACTCATTAACTTTGTGTTCAAGTTTATCAAATGAGAAGGAGGAATGAATGCTCTGTTCCAGGAAAAGAACTGCATTTCAGTGAGGAAGATGAAATTACAAATGTGAAATGTGATAATAATGGTTCTGAATTCTGATTATGGGACTTTTTTTTTTTTTGGCCTGAGATTATGGGACTTACTAACAGTATACAATTAGAACATAGAATATTTGAAGGATTATTATATATTAAAACAAAACAAATATACCAATGTAAGATTAAGAATGTAAGTGTTCCATCAGAATATTAACCTTTTCTGTTAGTCAGCTGGGTCAATTGGAGGGAACTCTAACAACAGGGTAAGAATGAAATATTTCACAAACTTTAAGGGAGGTGAATGTAATTTAGTCTAAGAAAATAACTTGGTAGATATTTCTTCACTAGTTGGTTCTATGTGTATATTCCCTTCCTTGCCAATTGCTTTTGTCAATTAACAACCACCTGCAATGACTTTATAATGTGTATTTAGTTCTCAAAGTTACATTTTAATAGTTCAAGAAAAGGGAGTAATTTGGAATTTTGTGATGTTTACTAGATGCAATTTCCTATATTTGTGTGTCGCCTAGTTTATTGGAATCTATATGATTTTGATATTGATGTTTATTTTTGGTAGTGGTATTTATGCTGACAATACTTGTATCCTTGGGATTACAAATGAATATTAAGATGTTTAAGGTGATGCACAAGCAAGATTGGTACAAGCCTGATGTGTTCTTATATAAGGACCTAATTGTTGCGTTGGCAAGGTCCAAAAAAATGGATGAAGTAATGCAATTGTGGGAAACCATGAGAAAGGAGAACCTATTCCCTGATTTTCAGACCTACACTGAAGTTATTAGGGGCTTCTTAAAGTATGGATCTCCAGCAGATGCAATGAACATATATGAGGACATGAAGAATTCTCCAGATCCACCAGAAGAGTTGCCATTCAGAATTTTGTTGAAAGGGCTCCTGCCATATCCTCTTTTGAGAAACAAAGTGAAACAAGATTTTGAGGAGCTCTTTCCTGATCAGAATATCTATGACCCACCAGCTGAGTTATTTGGTGCACGTTGAGGTTTGAATCTTTTTCTTTCCCCTTCCTCGGTTACACTGTGTTGAAGGGTTGCTTTTAGATAAATTATCTTCTTTCTCGGTATCTAAAAGCACATTTATGTACAATATAAATGAAATCCATTTAGAGGTCCCTTCAAAATTTCAAATTCATGATCGACTTCCATTTTTATGCGGGTCAGTAGATTCCAGATTGAACCACTCAAATCATCAAATTTCTTTTTAAAGAAAAGACGATAGTCTAGTTACCCTTAGGCTGGTTTATACTTTGTTGGCGGGAAAAGAGAAAACTGATGCAAAGTATGAAGTGAAGAATAAGTGGTTGGCTTGTGAAATGGAATCTATTGATTTGCAATTTTGTTACTAGAAAAAGAAGTATGACAATGTCATTCTACTCAGGAATACTTAAAGCCTTCAAACTGCATTTGAGAATGAATACACTAGGATGAATTCCTTTTGAGAATCAGTCGCACATATACGACAGATTTTTTTTTCTAATTTATTCTCTTAAAAAAATATTTCACTTTAGCACCCCATATGTTTTCCTCCCAGCAAAATATTCTTTTGCCGTGATATAAAATTGTGATGAGTAACTAATGATAAACGAAAAATCTGTTCTATCTAAAATGCTGATTTGTTCTGTGTTTTATGAATCAAAATGGTCGAGTTTTTATAGTAGTATTTAGTTGAAAATATAAGGTGTAAAAACGAAAAGAACTAATTTTTGTGTAAAAACGGCCATTGATAATTTTTGTTATCGCAAGAGTGCCTTGGCGACCATGGCTTTTACGCTTCGTGCGACAAGACGTTGTTTGAGGTCTTAAAAGTTCTATTATTTCTCATTTCTATTGTGGTTTTCTTGTTTCGAAGAGACGTGTTTGAAATTTGAATATCGATAGATTCACACTAATAAATCGAATTCCTTGCCCTTGGAGAATTTGAAAATTGTAAGAAACATAATTGAAGAATACCATAAAGTGTTGGAAACACTTCAAATGTAATAAGATTTATTGCATTTACTCATTAACCTTAAAAAAGTAAATAAAAGGGTAATTAGAATTTTTTTCTGAAGACAATATAATTCTCTTAGATTGGGCTTTCAAATAAGTATAAACAATTTTATTTTATAGAATTGTGGTACCTCTAAATTTAAGATTTTACTCCTCTCCATGAAAAGCTACAAGAAACAAATGAAATATAGAAAAAGAAATTTTAGAGGATTCAATCCCTTTAGTTGATACCTTAAATATCTTCCGGGAGTCAATGGTTTGTTAAGTTGATACTCATTTCAAATAGTCACACCTTCTGTGATGATTAATTTTAAACAATTAGATATTTAGATATTATAATTTCATCATACATAATGTAATGAAGTAGTAATTATATCATATACATTATATGTAATTAATAATATACAATATATAATTTTTACTTAATTGTTTCATGATGTATAAGTTATTTATTTTTCACTAAGCGATCTCTTTATACATAAGTTTTATACTAAAATTTTGATATTATTTGTAATTAAATTAGATATTTTTTTTTATTTGCTAAAAAAAATAGATGTTTTTAAACATTAATTTTTTTTTTTGTTTTTTTTTAAATATCAAACCAAATTATATTGTAAAATAGTCAAATGACATTTACAATCGTTCAGATAATTCAAATTTAATAATAAAAAAAAATAATAATTTGTAAACATTGTTGAACTAATAAAACAAACTAAAAACACAACTGATCATATATGGAATATAACTTTAGGATAAAAATTATTATCGATTTTGGTTTTGATAACAAAATATTTACCATCGTATTTCTTGTAATATCATAAAAGTAATGTTCTACATGAACGTAGATGTTATAAACATTTCGATCAATTTGATAGAAGATCAAAAGTTTTTCGACATAAATATTCATATTTGAATCTATTTAGTGCTGAAACAAAATTTTCTATCAAGTTGTTGAATTTAAAAATTTCACGTAATACGAAAAATAATTAAAAATATCAAATGGAATATAAATAAATGTCATAATATTATAATGATTTACAAATTTAAACTATATATTTTAAACTAAACCAAACAATTAATCTATCGGTTTGGATTATATATTTCAAATTAAACAAAACTGTGTGTTTATTAGTTTAGTTCAATTTGCTTTGTTTTAGTTCTATTAAATCAATTTAGTTCAATTTTGAACACTGTGATAGATAAATGATCAACTTTTTGAAATAATGATGCATTGTTTATTAATCTTTAGTTATGTTCTTCAATTTGTTTCAAGCTAAATGCCCTAAAACTAAAATTATCATTATTTATTTATTTGTGTGCCTTGAGTATACCTAAAAGTTAAAATTATTGCTTAATAGCTAGTTGTAATTGAATAAGATAAGTTTATGCCCTTTACTCCTATTTTATATCTAAACTTAATATAACTACCAATTCTCAGTGAGTATAACCATTAGTTTTTTTAAAAATAAAGCTTTTATTGATATAGAGGATGATTTTTTTAATTGTACGTGATTGTCTTTTTAAGCAGCAGAAATGCCAAATTTGAAATACAAAATAAAAAATACACAGAAAAAGTATGTATATAAATATATCTTCTTGTTTGCCTTCACATCTTCTCAATAGACATTGAAAAAAATATAAAATCAATGAGACAGCTTACATTTTCTTAAATTATATATATATATATATATAAATTTCAAATCCTTGTGGTAATAATAAAAAAACGAGAGTAAACTACACTCTTCTTTGAAGTGGTTATGAAACCACTTCAATTTTTAGGTTACAATGCTATGAGTTTGAAGCAACCTATTATATTTCACCGATTTTTTTATTTAGTTAAAATTTTCAATAAATAAGATTAAATTAGGTTTGAAAGTAATTTTCTATAATTTTTTATTTTTTAGTTTCATAACTACTTTCGAACCTGATTTGATCTTATTTGTTGATGATCTTAATTGAGTAGAAAAAGAACTCAAGAGTAATATGCAACTTCAAAATCATTACAATCAAACTTGAAACGAGAGAGATATGACCAACTAAATTCATTTTACAATGAAATAAGTGACTTGTTTTTGGACCTCAATTTGACAATATTTATTAACGACTTCAACTGTATAAAGAAAGAGGCTCGTTAATTCGAAACTCTTCACTTTTTGAACTTAAACTAAAAAAATATAATCATATTCTCTTGTTAGGATTAAAAAATGAAAAAAAAACCAAAACTATATTTTGTCTAGAACATAGTATAATACTATAATCTAAAAGCCCAAGCCCCAAACTTTTTTATTTTATTTTTGAAATTTGTTTATGTTTCTTATTTTGTCGCCATCAATCAAAATTCAAAACCACCATTCCCATTAGTAGTATTTGTTCATTGTTCATTATTCATTACTCTGCTTTGCTTTTGTGTACTCCACGGGACACACTTCCCTCACTCACGAATCACCCTTCAGATTCTTCTCTCCCTTTTTTTCTTCAACAAATTCCCACTCTCTCTCACGCGCGTCCACCTCACGCGCATTCCCTCCCTTTTTCTCCTTCTCCTTTCTCTTCTTTTTGAATTTCCATTTCCAATTTTCCATTTCCTCAATCCTTATCTCACATTCTCCCTCCCAATTCCTTCCAGGTAACTCACTCACTTTCATTCTCTCTGTGTATCATTCATCAATTGTGCTCGCGTCTTTACGGTTTTGTTTCTTCGGTTTGATTTTGTATGCGAAATTCTTTGCTGAAAAAGTTTTCAATTATGATGATTAAGCGGTTATTTAGGTTCAGTTTTCTTTACTTCAGCAGATAAACTGTAGTACGTCTCTCTCTCTCTCTTTCTTGTTTTTTATTTATTTCTTTTGCTCAATCCCTGTTTTACTTTCATGAATCAAAATGTAAGAAATAGAGATTCTGGCATCTGGCATTTTGCTTTCTTACTTTGCGTGCGAGTTGATTAATTTCGTTTCAAGTTACTTACTATAGGTTTCAGTATTGTCTGTCATTGAAACTTCAAATTACTGAAGAACGCATTATTTTGGCTTCTCTAGTTATGTTTTCTTTGAGAATTATAAGATTCTTAATCTAGAGCTCTGAATTGTCTAGTGATTGAGAATGTAAGTTTCTTTCAACTGACTAGACTAAACTTAAACGATCACTATGCATTCTTAGCTGAATTATATTATCTTCAAAATTTTGAGTTTTCTATACGAGAGTTTATTCTTTGGATGTTAAGAAATCTTGGATCGAGTTTTGGTTGGGTAATACGCTACATTTGGAAAAAGAACAGTTAAAGCACTCAAGTGAAATCAATGATTAAGTTGAGATTAATGTCCTACCTTCTACGGAGGTACTTTTTAAAAATATGAATTTACTTGTAGTGGGAGGACAAAGGCTGAAAATAAGCATGAATGATTCAAGCGATCTCAAATGATATAAAGATTACATTTGAGCTAAAGTACATAAATATTTGTAGGATTGTAGTGCTATGTTGCTTAAAGCAAGTGATACATTTGGGATTTGGCTGTCTAATATACTAATAATATATATATGATTTTGGGCTATATTGTTAGTGATTTCCAAAGTCTTATTATGTTAGCACATAAATAAAATAGCATATATAATGTAAGAAAGAGAATCTAAAATGCATGTTGGAGATTGGGACGTTATTTGTTTAATTATGTTTGAAATATAATAATACCAAGTATTCGATATTAGAAAAATTATTTTAAGGAAGACTGGTATGCACTTTAGTACATGCCAAGTCACTCTTAATTACATATTGTCATGCTTCTACATAACTCAGCAATATTTTGTAACAATAATAAAACCGAAAGCTATAACTACTCTTGAAGGTTAATCATTGGGTTCCATAAACACTAAAAAAATTAATTTATTAGCATGTAGAATTTGATATTCCTTTCTCCTTGTACCTTTAACAGGTAAGACTTGAAGCTGAAAATCGGGGCACTCGGGGGAAAAACATATGAGCAAATTTTTACAGAATCTAAATTACACTATTTTACTCTCATTTGAGGTTGGCCTTTCAGTTTCCTTCTCAAATCACTACTGAATACTGAGCACCCCCTCCCCTTGTAATTCCCCACAGAAAGAAACTTGAAAATCAGATGCAGAAATATATATTTTCTAGAATCGATAGGTGCTGATGATGCTAGTGTTATTTTTTTGGTTGCCATATGATAAATCTGAACTAAATTTATGTCCTTTCGCTTCTCTTGTACTTTATGTGGTCCAATTAATTTCTCTGAGAATTCTGTTGAGGCATATTTATTTTCTGATCTGCTTTGTCCTGTTCTGTTTTGTTAGATGATTTTTTATTTGTTCTGTTTTATTGCTCTCACTTTATAACTGTACATGTCTTTGTCTCCGTTCTTATCTATCTCTGTTTATTTATTTTAATTATTTACTCCTTTCTATCTTTTCCCTCTCTATATTTCCCAAGAAAGTAGTAACTTTCTTTTTTGTTACGTCCAGCAAGAAATGCCAGAAATCCAGTTGGGTGCACACACTATACGATCACATGGAGTGAAAGTGGCTAGAATACATATGCATGACTGGTTGATTCTCTTACTGCTTGTCGTGATTGATGTCATTCTGAATGTGATAGAGCCATTTCACCGGTTTGTTGGAGAGTGGATGCTGACAGACTTGAGATTCCCACTGAAAGATAATTCCGTTCCCTTTTGGGCTGTTCCAGTATGATTCACTTCCCAAAATAATTTCATTTGAAGAAATTTATACCTTCTGATATTGCATATTTTCTGGATGTTTGGCTTGAACCAATTTAGAAGGTAAACTCTTGAATTTCAATATTCTGGACAGATGATAGCAATATTGTTGCCCATGGCTGTCATTCTTGTTTATTACTTCATTCAAAAGGACGTCTATGACTTCCACCATGCTATATTGGGTACATTTCTGATCTTTTTGAACCTTTTCTACATCAGTCCAGCATGATCATTATCTTACTATGTTTTGTCAAATGCATATTCAGGCCTTCTATTTTCTGTCCTCATTACTGCTGTTATAACTGATGCTATCAAAGATGGTGTTGGACGACCACGTCCGGATTTCTTCTGGCGTTGTTTTCCTGATGGCAAAGGGGTGGGTTGTCCATTTTTATATATTACACGTTGCTTTTGCTTAGTACTATGCTCAGTAAACATGGCGTTAGTGCATGATTTGATCAGGTGTTTGATCCATTGACAAAAAATGCTCTATGTACTGGAAATAAGAGTGTTATTAACGAGGGACACAAAAGCTTCCCAAGTGGGCACACCTCTTGTAAGTACTCTGATCATCCTGCTGAGTATAGGAAAATTATTACATGCTTATTTAGTTTAGATTGATCCATAGTTTATTTCAAAGCTGAAGTTGTTCTGGACTACCATAAGGTCAGAACATCAAAGTTGTCGTCAATGAACTAGCTTCTAATCCAAGGAGAAAAAAAGTATCAAAAGACTTTTTTCCTCCTTAAGTAATCATACTACTTTATGAAAAGCTTAGTTTTATTATTGCATGGTTCAGCTAATATGTTGGTGAATAACATTTTGGATTTTTGGTTTCATTAATCCAATGGGGGAATGTGTTGTTTCAATTTTTCGTTCATTTTGAGTAGTGTATCTCAGGCTTCATGGAATCCCATCATTCAAGCTCATAAAACATTTATGTGTTGTATACTTGTATTTTATACAGGGTCTTTTGCTGGTCTTGGTTTTATTGCTTGGTATCTTTCTGGGAAAATTAGAGCATTCGATCGTAAGGGCCACATTGCAAAGCTCTGTGTTGTTTTCTTGCCAATCCTTATTGCAGCTCTTGTGGGAGTCTCTCGCGTTGATGATTATTGGCATCATTGGCAAGATGTGTTTGCTGGAGGTCTTATAGGTATTGCTTTTTTCTTAAAAAAACTATGCAAGTATCAATTCAAGCTTACTTTTGTTTTTAAAAAAAATCTTCTTTGTTGAAGTTCCTTATTCGAGTATCTTTTATGCAGGGATAACAGTTGCTTCCTTTTGTTACCTACAATTCTTTCCACCTCCATATGACACGGATGGTATGTCCATAATTGCTGTATTTTTAACAAATTTAGATTATTACATTTTATACTGTGATTGGTTATATGTGCAAGTTGTAATTCTTTTAAAGGAAATTAATTGGAAAACGATTTAACCTTCTGCAGATACTAATTGTAAGGAAATCACTGACTCACTCACCGAGTTAACAAAATGAATGGTTGACTAACATTAATGCATAAATGATGAATTGTGGAAACTTTTCAAAATTTTCTAATTCATAATCACTTTCTTTTTTTTTTTATAAAAAAAGATTTTTGGTTAGAAAAGTTATGGAGGTTACTTTTTTTTTAAAAAAAAGTCTAAACTTGGGAAGTTATGGAGAAACGATAACGGATATTAAGAGGTTAAAAAATAATAATAAGTTTACATGTGATTTTGAGACTAACAACAACAAAAAGAAAAACTCAAAAGCATATTATATAAGATGCATCATTGCATTTTTGGTTATCCAAGAAAAAAGAATTATTTATTAACAATGTGGCATAGTTTTGATTTATTGCTTGTATTATGTAGGCTGGGGACCTCATGCATATTTCCAGATGTTGGCCGATTCTCGTAATGGAGTTCAGTCCTATGCTGCCAACGATGACAGTTTTGAAGCACGTCTTTAAGTATAACATGCTGAGCTTCAGAATCAGTGAAGTGGATTCTCTAAAGTGTTAATGTTTGTGCATTTGATGTAATTTAGAAAGAGATAGGAAAAGATAGAGAAAGAAAGTGTGAGCCCATCAAATAATAGATAGTCTGAGACTCACGCTTTATTTCTCTATCTCTTCTTATTTCTCTCTTAATTGTACCAAATCCGAGCTTCAGACTGTAAATATCCTAATTTGACATGATGGGGAAATCTCCAAGTCAATCAATGTCTGTTTTCATCGTTCAGAGTTCAGTAGAGAGATAGGAAATTAAAGATCACCAGATCAGATGTCCATAATCTATCTGCATTTGAACTTTTTCTCAGAACTGACATGGATGAATCGTGTTATTTCCTCAAATCAGATAAGCTACCTTCTAGACTTAAACTTTTTTCTTCATGTATATCCTGAGTGTCAACCTTGTGGTATGTTTTTGTTGTTGTTGTCACTTGTCAGTTGCTTTCGTTTTGACTTGTGAGATGGCTTTGTTGTTACAAATGCATCAGATTTGTTAGTTACCACAGCATTGTTTTATGTTATGATCGAGAAAAGTTTACTTTTTGGTGGTCTCTCTGGGTTTAGGTTTGGAATCAAAGTAGTATCTTTTGTATGCATGATACAATAGTATTTTGAAGTTTATGTGAAGAGTTGGACACATGATGATTAGTAACAGATAGCATAGATGTGGTCATTTATGGGGGTGTGAGTGCACTTTTTCGAAATATAAAGGACGAAGATGTAAAGGTACCATGAACGGGGAGAGCATTATGGAGAAGTTTCCAAGTGAGGGTGATGAGTCAAAGTATAAAACAAATATCACATTTGTGGAGTATAATACCTACATATATATACATCACGCGTTATATATATAGTGTTACTACACATGAATGCAAAGACGCCACCTATTTCAGCCTACAGATTATACCTCGTGCATTACAAACTTCAATGAATCATTTTTTTCAAAATGCTATTGTTGACCGTTTTGGCTTTTAGGTCAAAATGAATTTGAATACTAATATTACTTTCTTTGCAATTGTGTGGCTAGTATGGCTCTGCATTTTCAACAATTCTCTTCAAAGCATCAGCTCCCAAATATTTCAGAACCTATGAAATGTAATAAGCATGTCATGAAGAAAGTGTCTTTTGCATTTAACTATGAAAGGCAAAAATACTTTACATTAAATTTGAACCCATAAATTTCGTTTTCCATAAGTCATTACTGAACTGAGATTTCATTTCCCTCCAAAGGAAACAAAATATTAATCCCGCATATTCAGTTGTATATATTTTGTATAACAACAAATCATCATGTAACAGAAATCAGAAAAGATATACAAAACTAAGGAAATAGGTAAGGAAAACCATAGGTGTACCTCGTTAGCATCTTTGAAAGAGCTGAAATCATCTTTCTTTGGCCAATGTACTCGCCAGCACCTGACCTTCACAAAAAATCATAAATATTATATATATATATATATAAATATATATAATTTACAGGATGCATTTTATAAGTCAAAGCAGAAATCCGAGCACTATGGTCCACAAGCCTCTGGTCAAGTGAACAAAACCAAATGCATGATTTGGCCATCTGATCTATTTAGTTGGATATGGACAAATTTGCTACAATTAGCACTATATTCTATGATCCAACTATAATCAGTCATGAACCATAAATTTGCCGCACAAAGCAGATAAGGTTCCACAAATATATCTGGGTCTCAATCAATTACAATAAATTACTGCATTTATATAACCTTTCTCTCCCAAGACGGCGCACCAGCTCGTTAGCTAAAGCTTGACCTGGTGGGTCATTATCGGTTGCTAGGATTATGCGATCTACCTATAAGAAAGAGAAAACAACAAACTACTTGAGTCTTCACTTGTGCTTCAAAAGATCTTATCTTACTTGTAGGGAAGACACCATATCTTGAATAGATGTACCTTATCCAAGTACTCTTTGCAGTTCCACAGGTATCGATATGCAGTGTCCTGACTTCAAAAAGACATGCATACACATTAATAGATGAGTCAGAAAAATCATTGGCGAGTGGCCAAATAGTTCACTGAGAAGAACAGAATATATAATGTACTCTAAATGATGATGTAGAAAGATATAAAGATTGAATGAGACACTGGGTGAGGAAAAGAATTATTGACTGTATATTATTTTCTACACTTCTGTATGATCATAGGAAAAAGTTTGTAGCAATGTGTAGTAGGACTTCACAGGTCTCTAGGCTAAAAAGTCATAAATGTCTATCTATAGTCCGTTTTCATAGACAGAGTCATCAGTATTTTCAAGAATACGCTTTCTGCATTGACAAGAAGATGGACAGCAAACTGCATATCATTAGAAGTTTAGAACACAGATAGCAAGTGTTTTAAACTACTGATAATTTAATTCAAACATTGTCAATACACATGCTCAGTGTAATCCACAGATAATAATAAGCCAGAGCACCTATACATTAACACGTATATTTGTGCATGTATAACTTAAATATATTGAACTCCTCACCAGCACAAACCCAATTCCAACTTTCTTCATATTCATCAAGAAATATTTGTGTATTACATTGTATTCTCAAAAGTTGGACTCATCATGGTTAATATGATGATCATCATGAGTCCAAAAACATTCTTGTATCAACTCAAACCTCTTTAATAGGTGGCAAATCTTTGGAAGAAACCTTTCCTGGTGCACCCCCTGGAACACTTACACAATTGGGGAAGCCAGCCTCCTCAAGTGAAAGCTTATCTATTTCACCTTCAACCTATAATCAGCATCAGATTGTAATGATATATTCATTTCTATTTTTAATTATTTTATTTTTGGGGAGCGGCAATAAGTAAAACAGGAAAATTCAGATTACAAGTAGAGATGGGCAAAATGGGTTAATAGAAATTACAATAATGATTTCAGTTGCATCACTGATGTCATCAAGTCCATAAAGTATCTTCTCTGTGCCTTTTCCCTGAACATCAAACTCAACATTATCAATGCACTTTAGATATTTCATATCAAAATTGTATTCCTAAATAAAAAATGAGCATAACTTAAATTTACAAAGAAGCATCTAAATTCCTAGGTTTAAGAAGAAACTTGCAAGCTCTAGTGTTTCAAAAATTAAGGATAGATTGATCAAGTGCCAAAATTAAGGGTGAATAATAAATACACACAAATACATAACAATTACTAAATAAAAAAAACTTTTTTTGTTGAAATTTAAATGGAATGCATTAATACTTTCAAGTTTAATTCTTCATGACATTCATTTTGTTATTTACTAAGAATGATTTTCATCAACATATAGCTAGCAAATTTACAAAAAGGAAGCTAAATAAAAAAAAATTAAAAACACCACAAAATGAACGTATTAAGAGAGATGACCTTGGTGATGACCGGTTCTGTATCTTTTCTTTGTGAACTAGGTTCAAACCCACTACATAGTTTGTTTTACAAGATAGAAGCAGGAGGAATTTAAGAGAGGCTAAGCAATACTGGCTAAACAAGCATTTAACCTCGGAAAATTCTTCATTTCATCAGAAGCAAATGAGATACTAGAAATACAAAATATTGAATTTTTAAGTTTCCACAATGAATGAAAGGTTGGTTTGAGTTTCCATTTTACAGTTCTAATGCCATTACTCATGTTAAAGTTTAACATTATTTTCTCATTTGTAATAAATTATTCATCACAGTTTTATTCAAAACCATGATTCAATTATAAGCCTCATATGATATTTGGCATATTTTTAGCAGGTTTAGGGAGTTCCTAAAGATACATTTGACAAAATCGAAAGTAATTTGATATTCACTTCTTCCCCAAATGCAAATAGCATGCTCTTTATAATTTTATAATTATTTAATGTCTTCCTTTCTGCAACATAAATAGTTCCAATCCTCCATCACACCAAGAAAGGAATAAGCTTGATAGTTGGGTGTAAACTTATATGTTATCATTGTTTCAATGACAATTATGTGAGGAAGCAAAACATCAATGTACATAATTAACATTCCAACACAGGTAAAATGAAAACATTACCTGCCAAAATCTTTTTTTCTCCACTGTTCGGTATTTGCAACCAACAATCAACCCATTTCGTTTATAAGTAAACGCAATTATGGTCTGCAGAAATTTTGCAAGAAACTATCAGAAGTTTTTCTTTTGTAAATAAATATGTATACAGACATTTTCATGGTTAATCCTAACCATGTGTTTAATTTATGAATTTCACTACATCAACCACCTAATCTGCAGTTGAATATCCTTTAAACCAACAAGCCGGTCATATTTGTCCAGAACCTATGGAATCAAATTTTGTATACCATTAACCACACAGTAAAGTAACTTACTGTGCATGATTAAAATCAGTTATTAAATGTTACAAATTGTATGATACAATAGAAAGTACTTATAGATGAGGGCTTTTATTTAACTTTTGGAAAACATATGGTAGGATGTTTCATTCAGAATTATTAACTCACCTCAGCATACTGTTCAACTAAAAGGAATTAAGTATATTGACAGAATATCTCCTTTGAAATTCAATCAGTTAGCCAAATCCCAAGACCAATCTATTTGGCCTTATTATACTGCCATCAATTCGGATCATAAGGATGAATATTGACAACCACGTTTTTCAAGACTGTACCTTGTGTCAAGATCAATGAAAGAAGCTTTTTTCTTCTTAATAAGTTATCAAGACTAACTATCCTTACCATTCGTTAGGTTGTCTTAAAAGATGATAGAAGCTGCTGCAAATATTACTAATAATATGGCAAATACAGCAATTAGGGTCTCAAATACTCATAAAACAACAAAACAGAACAGCAACAATAACAAAGGAAACCCAACAAAGAAACCCTCACTTCTTGGCTTTCAAGAGGCCAAGTCTCTCCCACAACATTCCTTTCCAATTCCCCCCCTTCACAACCCCAACAACACTACTCTAAATACCCTCACAGGCTCACAGCAGCAGCAACATGCATGCTTGAGGCTGTACAATTGTTATGCTTCCTAGTCCCTACTTCCCTGCACCTCTTTTCCCAACTCAGCATCCTTTCCTTGCCTTATGGGCCTTTGTTCAGCCCTAGGCCCAACTATCTCTGCTCCATCTACTTCCTTCTTTCCACTATGCAGTACTGTGGGCCCATTTAAAAAAACCAAACCTTTGCTTCTTCCATGCATAAGTACCCTTAAATCCATCACCATCACAACATAAGAAGTCAGGTGATTGCTTCCAAAACAACTCAAGATTTCTAATTAGATTGGCTACTCCTTTGGAATCACAATTTGACTAACTATCCTTATCATTCATTACGTTGTCTTAAAAGACCAAACCTTGTGCTTCTTTCATGCATAATTACCGCTAAATCCATCAGCGCCAAGACCTAAGAAGTCAGGTGATTGCTTCTAAAACCACTCAAGATTTCTAATTGGATTGACTAATCCATTTGGAATCACAATTTCCCTCAATTCCCAAGCCTTCCGTATTATAATTTTTATTTAACAATCACCAATCACCATCTCTTTGAGGGGTTAATCAGTCCACATTTTATATCGTCTATCCTACAAATCACAAAGATATCACCATCCCAAATGGTACACTTCCAATCAGAAAAACAGCTGAAACCAAAGTTTACATGATAACAAGCATCCAATTACAGATCCTATCATGCTTATTTTGGCACAAACGAATGAAATAATCATTTGTAATCAATAAACAAAAGCGAGAGTTTTGAAAAGGCATTATACGAAGTACCTTATTGTCAGACAATTGCATTACAGCATTTCTGCTTAGAGTTTTCTCCGATATCAGTCTCTCCTTAAAGTATGAAATAAGCTAGAATAGGGAAAAAGAAAATCATTACATTTGAGCAAACAAATTAGCTATTAAATGTTGCAAAGGAAATGTATTGGCACACAGAAGAACACACAGATAGAGAGCTTGTTTCTGATTCAGGCTTTTACTAATACCTTAGGACTAAGTGGTTCTAATCCTAAGCTATCCTCTGTCATTTGTTTGTAAGAATTGACATCAGCACCAACCCTGCTGTACAATTCCCGGTCATCTGCAAAAGCCTATGACCAAATAATGATGTAGAAGCATGAAACCTTAAGATGTGCTAAAAGAGAGGTCTTTATAGCCATGGAATTTTACCTTACCAGCCCACCCACATGAAGTCCGAAAACACCTCCACATTGCAAATGCACTAAGACATAGTGGCCAGTTATGTGTCATTCCAAAGGTCAGTTAATTACCACCAATAAAAAATAAAGTATAACAAGCTTACCCATCAGGGATGATGTGGAAGGACAAACTCCTTTCCTTCAAGGGCCCACCTTTGCACTAGAACAGCAAGACAGACATGATATAAAATTGGAACCACTTTTTGACTAGTGAAAAAAACAAGTATTATAGGAGCAGATCTGTAGGTACCTTGGGACAGAACAAGTTTTGGTACTGCCCAGGCAAACAAGTATTGTTCAATTCAATACCAAGAAGTTGGATTTTCTGCTTCACTATGTCCACTTTAGGCACATCAAAGTTGTTCTCTACAACCTGATCCACATTATCTTCACACAACCCGAAACAATCATGTTAGAGGGATCCAAAGAGTTCTGACTGAATGACCGCTATATTATTCCAAAAATTATAAAAACTTGTTCCACAACCTAGTATTAATTAACTGAATAACACACCTATTGTGTCTCTTCATAGCAAGTTTGAATTAAAATGGTCCAGAGAACATGGAGGCAGAGAAGAATTACCTGGCGAATGGGGTATGTTGCTGGCATGAGCTACAGAAAAGGACGTAACACTGACGGGTGATGAACTTTGGGGAAACACTAAGGTGGCGGGAGTGGAAGAGATTTTGGACGAAAGGAATTTAACGAGAGGGAGATATAGAAACCGATTCTGAGGTATTGGCATATTGGTTCACTCTGGTTCTGAAATAAAAACTACAATTTTTTAAAATAAAAAGAAAATAAAGCATTATATGTTTAAAAATTTTAAAAAATACACTTTACCCTAAAAGATATTACACTTGATCAACATAGTTAATTTAAAATTATCAAACACCCTATCATCTAAAATGCTGACCTATACTAGCCACCATTGCTCAACCAAATATCATGGAAATGAAGTATTCGACGTGTCTTAGATAATAGGAGGATCAACGTCTTAGAAATGCATCCATAACCTTAATCAATGAAAACAAAAATTCAACACATAAAAAAGATTATTCAAGGACCAAGACTGGCGCGCTAAGATGTTTTCAAACCTTATCCAATGAAATCCGAATTTCAACCACAAATGAATAACGAAAAGGAACTAAAACGAGGCGGAAATTGCAGCCATGTAAACTAGCAAATGCGAAACTCTAAGTACGGCTAAACTGATTATCCACACAACTTAAGCACTAGAACACTGACGAAAATCACAAGGAAAAATAAGCACTAAAACATCATCATAGCATCAGCCAAAAAGTCATCACCATATCACAAGGAAATGCCTATTAAAGAAATGGCCAAAAATGGAAAGCGTAATGACCAACGCACCATGTCTAGACCATTCAGCAATCGAACCACGAAGAAAAGGGGAAGAACTTACCTATCTCGGCGAAAACCGAGAGGTGAAGAAAAGTAAAGCGAAACAGGAGACGTTGGGCGTCTTCCACAGCGTCCGACGTGATTCCGGTGAGCTGCAATCGGCCTCCGGCAATCTGGCGGTGAAGGCGTGAAGGAGGTTTGGTTTAGACTTTAGCGGGTAATGGATATCATATCAATTTCTCTATGTGAACTGATATCAAATGTGATGTGTAGAAATGCAGTCTCTCTCTATTTTGTAAACTTTTTGTAATAATTCACTTAAATTTTTTATTTCATCTCTACAATTTTATTTTTAAGAAATATATTCATAATTATTTTTAATAAACTTTTTATTGATTGTTTTTAATACTTAAATTTGTCATGTTAATGTTAATTTAGAGTTAATTAAGATTATTAATAATATTATATTATAAAAATCTAATAGTGATATTAGTACTAGTATATGAACTTTTAAAAAATAGCATGATCACATAATTAAGTATTAGTAACAACTAAAGTTTAATGATGTACAAAATTATGTTTTAGTAACCGGATCGGACATTGACCCGGATAAGGGCTCAGGTCACGGTCTTTGGTTCAACCGTTGGGTTAATCGAGTCAATTGTTAGCCCGGTCAAATTGAAAAAAAATATTAATATATATCAAAATATCAAATAACACTTATAATTTTGTCCCCAATATTTTACATTTTAATCAATTATATCGTTTGACTAACTTTTTTCAATAAATTAATGACAGACTACATCATGTTTTTCAATTTGAGTTTATTTTTCAATCAATTTTACATTACATATCATTAGTCACGTATATTCTATTGTTAATAGTTAGCTAAAGTAAGAGCAAATGATAAAATTGACCAAACTGTGAAACATTAGGGATAAAATTGACAGTAAAAAAAGATTGGGGAAGAAATTGACAGTTGGTGTAAAGTTTGGGGAAAAAATTAGTACTTTTACCCTAATTTGTGATTTCAAATTAAAAAAAATGGTGGAAGCGGGTCAATCCGGGTCGTGGGTGGCGGTTTTATTAAAAAAACGACGGGTTAACCGGGTCATTTCCGGTTCAATTGTTGATGGTTTTTTGCCTCACCCGGACCGGCCTAGTGCCCAGGTTACTGGGTTCCGAATTGACCCAGAAGGGCCGGTTTGGTTTTTTGTACACGTCAAAATATATAAGGACTGATTTTTTTAAAAAAATAAAAATTTAAAAACTTCAATAAAATATAGATATGAAATGAATAATTTATTTTTATATAATTTAATCATGAATGAATTACATATATATATATATATAAGTATATTCTATTTAAATATTAATATTTTTTTGTTTATATGTAAATATTAAAATCATAATAGGCAAAAGTATTAAATTCCTCTCCAAACTTTACACCAATTGTCAATTTCATCCTCAATTTTTTTGTTGTTGTCAATTTCGTCTTCAATGTTTTATATTTTTTTAATTTTATCCTTTGTTCTTACTTTAGCCAAATATTATCGACATAATCTACGTGGCTAACGATATATAATGTAAAATTGATAGAAAAATAAACTCAGATCTAACTCACAGTGAAAAACAAAATGCAGTCTGTCGTTAATTTATTGAAAGAAGTTAGTCAAAGGATAAAATTGGTTAAAATGTGAAACATTGGGGACGAAATTGACAGCAAAAAAGGATTGGGAACAAAATTGACAGTTGATAGTAAAATTTAGGGACGGAATTAGTACTTTTGCCCAAAATTTTTTAATACAAATTTTGTTTGAAGATAGGATATGATACTTAAAGAATTTAGTTGTAGACTAACTATATTTAACTTTGTTAGTATTTTTCACTTTATATGTCTGACAAAGTATTGAGTTTATACAAGAGTTTAATATACATTATGATTTAAATGCCGTAAATTTGGATTTTTTTTTTTTGGGTAATAGTAAATTTGGATTCCGATTTATTAAGTATCGTTCCCGCCTCTATTAAAAAAAAAAGAAAAGAAAAAGGTATCGTTCCCATTTGATCGGAGGATGTCAGGGACCAATTATTTATTTGTTGACCAAACGAAGGGACGATTTATTAAACTGTGGTAGTTCAATTATAAAAGCTCTTGGCATGATCGAGAGACCAGATGGTAGTTCAAAATGCAGGCTGTCATTTATGGGGTTTACTGTTTAGCAAGTCTAACTTTACACTTAAATGCTGTAACTCTATAAAGTGCAGTTCATGATCTAACAGATGATATCGTTTATCAATTTGAGTCTTTTGTATTTGTTGAAGAAAATTTATTAGGGAGAGGGTAAGAACTAAAGAATACAGTTAATCATGATTTATTTCCTTGGGTCATTATATTTTATTTCTTACTTTTGTTTTTTTTGAACAAAAATGCATTCATTCCAACCAAACAAAACCAACAAACAGTCAAACAGCACAAAAATGCATTCATTACTTTTGTTATACTGTAGAAGAGCAAAGAAATAATAAAGATTACTTTATACTGTAGAAGAGCAGAGATATTTGATTCCTTATTGGCAATAGAGTCTTGTTTGTCACTGTCACCGATCCGTTGACAATTAGATAAAGCATTTCATAGGATCGATATATTTATNAGTTTGAGTTATTTGTTGGTATATATTTTTCTTTGTAACGAATAATATATGTCATTCATTAAGGTTAACAAGTATACATATAATGTATATCGCACGTCGTGTGTCGTCTCAGATCAATTATTAGTTTCCAAAGATATATATAGATGCCAATATTTGTTGCATGATTATGCTAGCTTATCAAGAAGTGAAACGGTGTGTTGCAACTTGCAAGCATATAGAGAGTACTAAGAGAATGGATTCATTTCCCTTGCATTGCATATAGCTAGCTAGCAACGTTGACAAGTACAGAAATGAAAGCAGAAGAGTGAGGAATGATGATGGTACGTAAGATTAATGGAAAATATATGAAGTGACTAATTAGATTGAACGGGATGGGAGGAAGAAGAGGAAGAAGAAGGAAAAGGGTAATGAGCAGAGCCAAAAGCTTTGATATGGTCTTTTAAGAGACCTCTTATGTTTGAAGTCAGAACCACAAACACAAAGCCAACGCTTGCCACAATTCTTCTCATGGGTTCGCCAATCTCCCTTAAAGAGAGCATAATGTATCAAGTTTAAGCCCCAAACTTTTAATACATTTAAAAGTTTGGGGCTTAAGAGGATTAAAAAAAGTTTTAGGGGATTTAGGGGTTTTGGGACCAAATTGCAAGAGAGTAGTTTGAATGAGGTGTCAAGTGGAAATGAGTTGGATATTAATTTGAGCAAACCCCCTTTTTGGTCCCTCAATTGTTACTGAGTCGAGGATTTGGTCCCTCAACTAAGCATTTAACGGCCACCTAAGCAGATAACGGTGACACGTCATCACTTAACACCTCTATCACTAACGGACCAGACGTGAGGGACCAAAACGTAAACGGGATTGTACAATTGAGGGACTGAGTTGTAGTTTCCCACAATTGAGGGACCGATTCCTCGACTCAGTAACAATTGAGGGACCAAAAAGGGGGTTTGCTCTAAAAAAAAAAAAGGAAAGAAAAAGGTATCGTTCCCATTTGATCGGATGTGAGGGACCAATTATTTATTTGTTGACCAAACGAAGGGACGATTTATTAAACTGTGGTAGTTCAATTATAAAAGCTCTTGGCATGATCGAGAGACCAGATGGTAGTTCAAAATGCAGGCTGTCATTTATGGGGTTTACTGTTTAGCAAGTCTAACTTTACACTTAAATGCTGTAACTCTATAAAGTGCAGTTCATGATCTAACAGATGATATCGTTTATCAATTTGAGTCTTTTGTATTTGTTGAAGAAAATTTATTAGGGAGAGAGTAAGAACTAAAGAATACAGTTAATCATGATTTATTTCCTTGGGTCATTATATTTTATTTCTTACTTTTGTTTTTTTTGAACAAAAATGCATTCATTCCAACCAAACAAAACCAACAAACAGTCAAACAGCACAAAAATGCATTCATTACTTTTGTTATACTGTAGAAGAGCAAAGAAATAATAAAGATTACTTTATACTGTAGAAGAGCAGAGATATTTGATTCCTTATTGGCAATAGAGTCTTGTTTGTCACTGTCACCGATCCGTTGACAATTAGATAAAGCATTTCATAGGATCGATATATTTATTGCGGAAGATCCTCTCATGTTGGAATTTATCTGAACATAGGCGTCTGCATCTGATAAATTTTGGTAGTTCATACTCCATACATAGTTGTATCCATTATTGAATCAAGAAGAAAAGAAATCTTGAAAACCCAACATAAACCCCCCGCAAGCAAGGAACGAAGGAATGGGAAGAGAAATCCAATTCCCGGAGAATGTAGAAGGATCCTATTTCCCTCTCGGCGACGGCGACGGCGTGGAAATTGATCCCGATAACCTCCGACTCCAGCAGCTAGGTTACAAGCAAGAGCTCAGTCGCAACCTATCGTATGACTAACTCTCTCTCAATTTCAAATCTGATCTGCATTCATTCTAGGGTTTCCGTAAATCTGTTTTGGTTGATTTGTGCAGGTTTGTGGCGAACTTCTCGATGACGTTTTCGATCATATCGGTGCTGACGGGGCTGACGACGTTGTTCGGGACGGGGTTGACGTACGGTGGTCCGGTGACGATGGTTTACGGATGGCCGTTGGTTGGGGCGATGACGATGGCGGTGGGTTTATCAATGGCTGAGATTTGTTCAGCGTATCCAACGTCTGGTGGCCTCTACTTTTGGAGCTCCATGCTCTGCAGTAATACCCCTTGGGGTCCTCTTGCTTCTTGGCTCACCGGCTGGTAAGTTATCCACGTCTTTCTTTTTTTGATATCCTTAACTTTATAACGCACTCAATAGATGACAATGCTCATCACCTTCAACAAGGCTTCTCTTTAGGGAAATCTTGATAATCTAAGCAACACATCTCAGTAACAAAAACTAACAAAACACTCAACTAGGCAACACATCTCAGTAAGAAAAACTTGGCTTGGATAGTAAGTCAATAAGGGGATTGGAGTTTCCTTTTAAATGCGATTCATATTTTCGAAAACTATGTTCTCCATTTAAGCTCCCAAACAGCTATCGTCTCAGCTCCCCTTAGAAATATTGTTGGCAGATAGATGGCCAGTCTATTTGGCCCTGAGAAAGTCGATCATCCTAAGGAACTTCTGGAATTTTGCTTCTAGCAAAGTTCTCGTTCGGAAATTTGAGAAGATATTGGGTTAGATGAGATCTAGGTTGATCTTGATGATCATGACTCTGATATTCCCACCTCAAGAAAATTTATTTGGGTATGGCCCAAAACCGCTTTTCTTTTCTCAAGTATTATAGCCCGTGTATTTTTAATGAAAGAGACAAACTGACACTGTCAGAAGAGGCCCATGTGATAGTGATACTCTTCATTATTGGGCTTTGCCTTTGTGCAATCAAGATATTTTGACCAAAAACTGAATAAAAGGATGTCATCAATGTATATGAGAGCAACTTTTTTGTATAGGCCTAAACATTTTAGCCATGACCTTTTGTGATGATGAAGGTGCTATTTTGACCATGAAAAGCATTACAGTCTATTGGTAATGGACTAATAGCCATTACGGATGTAATGGGCAATTTTTGGCCTATCCTCTCTGGTTTGGTGTCTAATTTCCAAAAACCAACTGTTAGATCAAACTTCAAAAGGACCTATGCTCTGTTGAGGAGGATTAGTTGCATATCCATTATGGGTAGAAGGAACTTGATATCTTTTAGAGAAATTTTTAGAAGCATGTAGGTGGACATCCTCCTTGAATCAAGTATCAATGGTTCCATCCTTGATTTTGAATATAGAGATTAGAGAGGTTTTAAATTTTGTAGTCAATTGTGTTATTGTTTAAAGGTCCTACAAGTCAACAAAGAAAGGCATGTAGTCTTTTTTTTTTTTGGCCAGAAAGGCATGTAGTCTTTCTTGCTTACTAAATCTTGGGATGCCCAATCAAAATGTAGCTGGTTCAACTAGTAAGGAGTGTTTAAGTGATACTACAAACTTCAGGAGAGAGAGAGAGAGAAGAAGAAGAAATTGATGTTGTCTAATATTATTATTGTTTTCCATATATTTTTCACTAATTAGTCCCTGTTAGTGTTAGCATCGCCAGGAGGATAAATATGGTTGATTGAACATTTAAATTAAATGCTTCAGCTTTTGTCAATGGTACTTCCTTCTATATTTCCTTGTAATGTTGTTTCTTGTTTTGTTGGAATAAGAAAAAAGTTGGCCATGTTTCTTAATTGATCAAGTTTTTGGACAATTAACCAACAAGACTTTATTAATAATGATTTCATTTGTTGGTTAACAAATTGAAAAGAATTATATATAAAAGACTAAAAAAAAAATACATATTTTTAGACCTAAACATATATAAAGGACTAAACTGAAATTTTAGTTGCTTTTATATTTGTCAAAATGTTATGAGGATCCTTTTTAAATTTTTTTTAAGAGTCTTGGATGTTAGTGTGGACTTGTATCATAGACCTAATTCTATTTTGGATTCTCAACAAATCAACGTTCTTTTATGTATAAGATGTATAACCTGATGATTGATGAAAATGCCAAAGATTAGGACCCAAAATTTTAGAAAATCCAAAGACAATGACACAAAAATATATACAAACTGACAATTAGGCCTGTAATTGTTGAAGCAATCAAATGCAATGGAAAAGCAAATGCTTATAATTGTTGACTGTAGCACATAATACAAACCGACAATTAGGCCTATAATTTATGGTCCTTTAATTTGAGTTTGGGTATGACATGTTTAATTGTAGTGAATTTTTTTTAGGTATATAGTATATATTTTTTTTCATTATTTTGGTCAAAATTATCCTTGGGTTTCATCGAGATTAGAAAGGTATACAGCTCATAATTTTTTGGGATGAGATGATGAATAGATGCGATCCATAACTATAATATCACTAAAACAATGTTCTTCACTGAAAGTAATTACTCCCTCCGTTCCTGAATATCTGCTTTTCTGGAGAACTTTTTTTATTCCAAAATATCTGATGTTTTATAACTTCAAGAGAGCATTAATTATTCTTTTACCATTCTATCCCTATTAAATATAGTAGAGTCATAAATGAATAAACATTTTCCAAATAATTTAATAGGGATAGTTTAGTCTTTTTACCTCATTTTTGTCTTCATTCTAGGTGAGCTAATCATTTTCTTGGTCTGTGTGTATTTACCTTAAACATCAGATATATAGGAACGGAGGGAGTAATTAATATGTCCATGTGATGATATATAAATTGAAAATTTGCTTTTGTAGCTCACCCAATAATTAATATTTTGATTATTGAGTGCTGTCCGTCCATCACTGGCGTCTTCTGTCAGTATATGAAGTTATTGAGCACATATTCCATGATTGAAATAAAGATAGAAAGAATCACGTGGTCAAATTATTCTGTTGTAAAACATATAGCCACTTCATGCAAGTATAATAATAAAGATGAAAATTGAAAAGTATTGCTTTTATAAAAAAAATATTAAAATGCAAATACTTACGATGTCATTGAATTTTGTTCAAATTAATTTTTTATTGGACTTTTCTCACTTCTCATATATATTTTTGAAATTTCATTTCGAAGAAATTAAACTTAGATAAAATAGATTAATTTCGTTCGTCTCAAGTCAACTGATTTGGTCCAGTATTTATTATTATATCTAGAAAGCAATAAAGTTTGGGTGGTCCTTCTTCTTTTTTTTTTTTTTTATAAAATGTATTATGTGGTTTATAAATTTATAACGAATCAATTAACCAATTTTGAATAATTAAAATATCCTCCATTCAAGAATTATTATACTAATTGTTAATAATTTGATCTGGAGAAAAAGAATGAGCCTCCACAAATGAATCAATTTGTTTGAGCTACCGACATCTTTTGGCATTGCTCAAAAAAGAATGGATCTCAATTAATTGCACACCAATATCATAGATATTTGCTGAAGCCAACATGTTGACGTCACGTGAAACATGTGACATTTTTCTCAGCAAGAGAGAGAGACAGACAAAAAGTCAAACAAAATGTCTACCAAAAAAAAAGTCAAACAAAATTACAGCATTTTGATTTCTTTTAAAAGAATATTCTAAGGCCTAAGCCTAAGGTTAAGTTAGATGACAATTGTGTTAAAATATGTTTGAATTGAAATCATTAAACAATATGATTAAGCAAGGAATTTCCAGTCGTACAGGATAAAAATGTATACTTTTTAGCTATATAAAAAAAGCTTCTTCAAATTTGACAAATGATTTTTTTTTAATTGTGTACAAAGAACTCTTTTTATTAATAATTTTACTAAAAATATATATAATTTATTATTTTATTGATGGGGTATATAATTTATTTTTAGTTGTTACAAAATGTAATAATTACCAAATTTAATTTTGATCAATTTTAAATGCAATAAAATTGAGAAAATTGAAATAAAAATTAAATTTTTAATGAAAAATTTAACAAAAGTAATCTCTTAAACAAATTAAAAGTTTGGGTTATTTTTCACAACATTTCACAGTATGAAAGGCTTTTTGTAAAATAATTATAATTACAAAATTGTAAGTGATTTATCATTAAGGTATACTTTGGTAGCGATCTTGTGCTCTATTAATTTTTGTAGTTATAGAAAATATAAATTATAAAAGTTTAGATTAGATTAAAGGTTCAACTAAATAAGTTAAAATTGATAATGTATTAACATAGAATAGTTTCTAGAATTGACCATTTTAAAATAATCAAAAGATTGATGATGGAATCTGAATTACAAGTTGGTATAAATTAACATTCTTTTCGATTCTTATTTGTCTTAAAAATATAAATATATATATATATATAAATTTTAATTCAATGAAGATCTTCACTATTCACATTTGCACGACAAAGCCATATACATAATAGTTAGAGCTGTCAAAATAAACTAGTCCGACCTTAACCATATATAAACTTAAGTTAATTAAGGGTAGTCATATGAGCATTTTATTAATTTTTTTTAATTTTTTAAGATATAATTAAAATTAAAATTTCAATTATATAATTTTTTTATATGAACCAAAATTATAAGATAATATCACAAGTCATTACTTAGATAATTATTTAATATTCTCAAAATTATTACATAATAAAATTAGTAATCTGAAAGTGAAAATGAGTAAAAAAATATATATTTTCCAAAATTATTCATTATTTAACCATTTATTACTATATGATTTTTATTATCTTCCTTTAAAAAATTATTTTTGACTTAATATTTATCTTTATTTAAAAATATATAAAATATTAAAAAAATTTAATTCTTATAATAATTTAAATATTTTTTTAATAATAATAAATAAACCCCATAACTTAAAACTATGGGTTTTTTTTTATTTTTTTTTATTTTTATATATAACAAGACCCTTTTCATAACTCTTGTACTTCACATTCAAGTGGTTCCAAATTACAACTTTCCAAGAGTGAAAAGTCATAATTTCAATGCTCAAATTATTCTGAGTGTTACCTTTTGAGTGTCCACAAACTGAAAAAAAAAAGTATTACTTTTGTGCTTTTGGTAAACTATTAATTATTATTATAGTATTTTTATTGGCCAAAGTATAAATTTGATCTCATATCTTTTATTCAATTTTAAATTTGGTCCTATATTTTTTTTGTTATACTTTTAGTCCAGTATTTTTGGGTTAGGTCCCAATGTAATGTAAAATCAATTCAAATTTATGGATTAAAAGTATAAAATCTTTGAACTTATACTAATTTTTTTATCTCTAAAAATTAAATTATTGATAATTACAATAATTCAAAGATTAAATAATATATTTTAATTATTTACAAATTTATTAATTGATTCAATGTAAATTTAAGGATTAAATAATAAGATTTGTCAAAATTTATTTACAATTCAAATAAACTGGCATGTGATGGAGAGGAATAAGATTAACACGTGCCTTGGACTCGGGAAAGGATAAGAGGAAGAGGTAGAAAGAGACAAAAGTCCAAGACGTCATTTGTGTTGTTTGACAAATGGTGTAAAGTTAAACACATCATGTTGCAAATTTGAAGTATCTGTCTTTTTGTTTTTCTCTCTCAATCCAAAATCATTTTGTTCAAAGAGGTTCTTCCGTGTGGTTTAAATAACCAAAGGACGAACCCTTTTCTCTGATTCCTCATTTTTCTGTTTCTCCACTGCAAGAAGAAGATGGTACTTGCATCATCTCACGGGGTTAGAATTGGTGATGCTTCTGCTTCTGCACTTGATTCTGGCCATGCCCGTCTTCATGAGCTCGGCTACAAACAAGAGCTCAAGCGTGACCTATCGTAAACTTTTCCCCTTTTTCCAATCTCTGTGTTCTTGTTTTTGACTTCCAAGGATAGGATTCATAGGATTGTCAATTTTATGATTTCTTTTCCTTCCTGAATTTGTCTGTCAATTACAGGGTCCTTTCAAATTTTGCCTTCTCATTTTCCATCATATCAGTGCTTACTGGTGTTACCACCCTTTACAACACTGGGCTAACTTTTGGTGGTCCTGTATCTATGGTGTATGGGTGGTTTATAGCTAGTTGTTTCACCATGTTTGTTGGGTTGTCAATGGCTGAAATTTGTTCTTCTTACCCAACTTCTGGTGGCCTTTACTATTGGAGTGCCAAACTTGCTGGCCCTGGTTGGGCACCTTTTGCCTCCTGGATTACTGGCTGGTAATGTAACCCGCCAAACCTTTTATTTTCTTTGAAAATATGATATCAGGAATATGCTATTGGCCTCAATTGATTCTTGTGGTAAATTGTGTATATGTGTGTCAAATAAATCCCACATTATCAAGATCAATGAAGAGTCAAGAGTGTGCAGATAAGCTGGCGAGCACTGAATTTTCTATCTTCTACTATTCTGACTCTTAGTTCAAGAGTGTCTCTTTCTAATTTATAGAGGAATTGCGGAATATCTCCGAACTGGTTTTATACTATCCTATATACTAATCCCCATTAAATTCTGGCAACTAAAATGTTTAGGAAAGAAAGAATAAAAGTGTTCTAGTTAAACAATGTGCTATGTTTTGGTTTAGTCAAAGTCAATCCAGTTGAAACCAGAGAGATTCACTTGCAAAATTGACTGTCTTCACTATACAGTACATGCACGATACAGCATGATTTCTCAATAGGTTTTTTCAACTATTGCTGATTTTAACAAACATGTAAAAATCCTCATATGCAATGCTGTTTAGTTTATAACTTCCTACAGTTAACTCTCTTGATGCATAAATGAATGATTTTTCTTTCCTTGCAGGTTCAATATTGTTGGTCAGGTATTGAGAAGTCATGTAAAATAGTTCTCAACATCCTTTGCTATTCACCGAGAGGTTAAGCATATCCGGGCTCTGGATATCCAATCATCCATTTCACTCTTTAACTGTTAATTCCTTTTATTTTCAGTGGGCCGTCACAACAAGTGTAGATTATTCACTAGCAGAACTGATTCAGGTTATCATCCTCCTTAGTACTGGTGGGAAAAATGGTGGTGGATATGAGGCATCTAAGTATGTTGTTATTGCATTCCATGCGGGAATTTTGTTACTACATGCCATAATAAACAGCCTCCCTATCTCGTGGTTATCATTCTTTGGGCAGTTAGCTGCTATTTGGAATGTCTTAGGTGTGAAGAACCAAGTCCCTATTTGAATTTTGTTTTTGTTTTTACCCCTTTTGGTTGGAGTTTGTTTTCTTCAGTTAAAGCCTTTGTGGCTTTATGTATCTCTAATTGGAACGAACATTTTTCAGGTGTCTTCTTGCTTATGATTCTCATTCCGTCTGTGGCAACCGAAAGAGCTAGTGCTAAGTTTGTTTTTACTCATTTCAATACTGATAATGGTGATGGAATCAGCAGCAGACCATACATATTTGTCTTGGGACTTCTAATGAGTCAATATACTCTAACTGGATATGATGCATCTGCTCATATGGTAAATCTTTTCCTTTTTTTAATATTTCTTTTTATTGAATTTTTCTTCCTTCAAGAACTGTCCAAAATAACTTTGTCCGGAACTATATACTGTATTTCTCTAGAGTGATTCTCAAGATAAGTCATGGAAATATTAAGTGATTGAGCTCTTATCATCAGCTTAAATCTGAAAACTGGCTGGGCGATTAGCATAGTTACAACAACTCAGCTGGTTTTTCTGCCATTCCTGAGTTAGATATAAGTAATCTAATGCTTAAGTTCAATACTGAGTGGTGCTTCAGAGGGGTTAATAATTTTGTAAATTTTCAGCATCTTGTACAAGTGCATGATTTCTGTTATCAGATATATTGGTATCAAGAATAAAAAAATTAAACGTCACAGTAAGTTGCGTTTAATTGTTTTTTGTCATCTTTAGCTAGTTTGGGATCTTAAATGTGGGTCCTACCCTTAGTTATGGTCTAATTTAAACTCTTTCTGTAAGATTACATTAATAAGCATTGCCTAACGGCTAAAGTATTCTGCTCATGCAATAAGCTATTATATGAGCGTTTTTAATAACCTTCATTAAGGTTTAAGGACAAATAAGTTTTTGTGCTTTTCAATAGGGCTGCTGGATTAAGTTGCAAGATGATTCAGACTAAACTCCCTCTTAACTTCTATTTTCAGACAGAGGAAACCAAGGATGCTGATAGAAATGGCCCAAAAGGGATTATCAGTTCCATCGGGATATCTATCATTGTTGGATGGGGTTTCATACTCGGCATTACGTTTGCGGTCACCGACATCCCTTACCTTTTGAGTGAAAATAACGATGCCGGTGGGTATGCCATTGCTGAAATATTTTATCTAGCTTTCAAGAGCAGGTATGGGAGTGGAGTTGGGGGAATTATTTGCTTAGGAGTGGTTGCTGTTGCCATATTTTTCTGTGGTATGAGCTCGGTTACAAGCAACTCAAGGTAATATAATAGTAGTTTCTAGGCGTGCTTTGCATGTGAGAGTAGTTAAATATCTCAGTTAACTTTAATGATTGACATTTATACAGGATGGCTTATGCTTTCTCTAGAGATGGAGCCATGCCATTATCATCATTTTGGCATAAAGTTAACAAGCAGGAGGTCCCAATAAATGCAGTTTGGGTTTCTGCTTTCATATCATTTTGCATGGCACTGACAGTGAGTATTGTTATTTTCCTTTTCATCTAAAAAATTCTAGTGGACAGTTTCTCTCTGTGGATGTTAACAGTTTCTCATGGCTCTTCTTTCATCTAGGCAATATGGGACATTTGACTTACACATATACACTATTTAAAATATAAAACTGTCAAGAAAAGCCCCAAGAATAGCTTCCATAACTCTTAACACACATTTTATTTGGCCTACTGTTCTACTACAATCTGTAATAAACAAATATATCATCTTATACAAGTAGAGACAAGATCATAGCTGAAACTCTAATCAATCCTAACCGTAGTTCTTTTCACTCATTCCTGCTGATAGTGTCTAACTTAACTCTAATTGTACTTCAGTCTCTTGGAAGCAAAGTGGCATTTGACGCCATGGTGTCTATCGCGACAATCGGCCTCTATATTGCTTATGCCCTTCCTATCTTCTTTAGAGTGACTTTGGCACAAAAGTCTTTCGTCCCGGGGCCTTTCAACTTGGGTCGCTATGGAATCATCGTCGGCTGGATTGCAGTTCTTTGGGTGGTGACCATCTCCATACTCTTTTCATTGCCGGTTTCTTACCCGATAACTATTGGGACACTCAACTACACCCCAGTTGCTGTTGGATGTTTGTTGTTTCTTGTAGTTTTTTTCTGGATAATCAATGCTCGGCATTGGTTTAAAGGACCTATAACCAATATAGGTAAGTGAAGTTTTGTTCTTATATAGAGATTTCATTGTCAAGAACATTGCAATTTACTACATCCCAGTCCCCAGAGTAGTTTTGTTCAGTATGATAATGTATTATACCATCTATTGAAATTTTACTTCTCATCCAATTGTTAAAATGTGAGTAAATATGATAGCACTCTAAGCTGATAAAGTAAAGTTGATTACAGCCAAAATAAAGGACTTGATTTAGTATAGCACTCTAAGCTGATAAAGTAAAGTTGATTACAGCCAAAATATTGTAAAGATACAATATGCAATATGCCTAATATGTACTTTATTATATTGTTGAATGCCACAATATTTTACCAAGAAGGGGAGAAATGGAGAATAAAGGACTTTCCGTATTCTTCTTACAAATTAAAATATGTTTGATCACAACTCTAATTGCTAAAACATGAGAAAGTTTGATTTGAACTCAACTTTCTAAACCTGAAATGAGGAAACTACATATTTATAGAGTTCACTTCCCTAAATATTGTAGCAAAACAAAAGATTTTTTTAAAAAACATATCAAGATTCATTTATGGGCTGTAGATTTGGCAGAAAAAATAGATCTTTCCCTGTTATATCCATTCCAACAATCACTGTCCTAAATTGTTCTAACATCTAATCATCCAGCTATTTTGCTTTGTGGAACATTTCTTTGATTTATGGGCCTAGAGATCGCATGGGCCTTAAATATCTTCACTTGCATTAAATTTTCTTTCAAAGTAAATACCATTAAGTAATTAACATTACTGACCCAAAAAGAAAAGTAATTAACATTAACTTCATGCAGTTTTTGTTATCACAATGAATTTTGTGTTTGCATCTGCGTATCTCTATAAATATATTTTTAGTAACATATCGTCTTTATTTATGGACAAATTTTTACCTACATATTTGAAATTAAATACAAAACAAAACGATATGTAATAGTTTTTGAAGACCTAAGAAAAAAGAGATAACAATGCTTTGTAAATCATTTGTCGCCACATGATGCAAGTCATTGCAGCAACTTCTCAAGAACTTTACAAGGATTGATTTTAATTTTGTATTTACTAATATAAATATGCCGTTTACTCTATAGTTTAGTAGTATATAAACGGCATATCTATATTAGTAAATAAAAAATTAAATATGTATATATCTATATTAGTAGTATATATGATATATCTAATATTTTGTATAGGATATCTCTATTGACTCCTAGACTTTAACATCAAGCTAGTTGCCTTAGTGTTCTTTGGTAAAATAATTCGATTTTCTTCATGGAAATGGTTGTTTCCTTTGGTAAAACTATGTTCACTATCCACATTGCAAAGATTTTTTTAAATAATACTCCCTCTTCTGCGAAGGAAAAAAAATGTTTATGTCTATGTCTCTATGTTTGCGCATAAACATTTTTATCCATGATATGTTATAATATGAACAAAACTAAATAAAAACATCCAAAAACAGACCATGCACAAGATACATATGTATATGTGAAAATCGAAATCGAAATATAGTTAAAAGGAATTAATATAATGATGGGAAAAATGTATAAATACTTTTTATTGTTTAAAATAGCAGCACTCTATCAAGCTCTTCAACATATCTCTCTAAAATTTGACGGTATAATGACATAATACTGAATTGTCTATTACTGAAGCGGGTTTCATAAAAGAGAAAATAAACCCCCAAAATCTCTAATTTTCTAAGATCTACATATGCTTCCAAATTCTGATCTCCAGTCATACCTACAAGCACATGAAGTCAAATGATTTATAAGCTATGTATTTAGTACCTGTAATACTTGTAAAGGTAAAAATAATGATGATGGTGATGATTGGTGAAATCAAATAAAAATATATAATAGCAAATGTAAATGGCTTAGCTTTAAGAAAGAGTTAACCAATTTTATAATCTTTGAATTTGTCCCAAAACTATAATTTAGTCCATGAATATTAAAAATATACTTTTTAGTCTCTGATATTTTTAAAGAACATTGCTTATTTAATCCTTAAAATGTTATAGGATTAAATACTATGTTTGTTAAAATTATCAGGGACCAAAAAGTATGTTCCAACATCTAGGGACTGAATTGTAATTTTGGGATAAATTTAAGGATTCAAAAGTAGGTTTTCTCCTTAGAAAGAAATCTTACACGGCTGGTGTTGATGTTATTAGACAGTTGTGCACCAGAAATCTCCCAAGATCCGTAATTGTTTAGCATATCATCAAGATCATCTGGACTTGGTTCATTTCCAAAAATGTCATATCCATTAAAATCACCTCCTAGAAAACTTTTGATATCACCAATATAATCTTCTAGGGTAAGGTCTTGGTCCAAAGAAGCTGCTGCCATAGTTGCTTCTTGTACACTCAAATTCTTTCCGACGATAGAATTCATCGGTATCTCAGTATTATTTGCAATACCATAAGAGTTTAAGGCAATATGATCCTGTCCTTCACAGTCTACTCCAAGTGATCTCAATACATTATCATTCTCGATGACATTTTCAGTTTGATAAATTAGAGCATCTGGCTTGTCCTTCAAACTATTTCCAAGGTTAGATTCGCTTACTATCTCAGAGATTTCGGTAGTATCATGCAACAGTTCCTCTAAAAAACTGCCATACCCTTCAAAATCTTCATCAAAAGATCTCAAGAATTTATCAAATTCTGTCAAGTTTTGGTCTTGATGATTTGTCAAAGCATCTGGCACAGTCTGTGTCTCATAATTTTGGGCAATTTCATATGGTTTCTTTCT
Organism: Chamaecrista fasciculata; assembly: GCA_003254925.1. Classification (NCBI taxonomy): domain Eukaryota; kingdom Viridiplantae; phylum Streptophyta; class Magnoliopsida; order Fabales; family Fabaceae; genus Chamaecrista; species Chamaecrista fasciculata. Next base: position 103,014 of record QANZ01016334.1, read on the forward strand.
AAAAAGTGACTCTACCAAGCTATTACTATATGCTGTCACTGTTTGGTTTTGAGCTGTTAAAGCACCTGAGTCAAATTCTAACACTGTTTCTGGTGGATTAATCTTTAAAGGACTCACATAACTAGTATTGCAGCCACTAGTATGTTGTGAAATATTGGAACTATTTCCAAAGGTAAAATTCTTCAGTACCTTAGAGGCTTGAGAAGCTTCATCATCCTTGTCACAGTCTTCTCCAAGAATTTGTGTAACATTGTTATTGTGTTCCTCCAGATTTTGGTAATTATTTTTTGAAGCATATGGTGCAGATAGCCCTACTACACTATACAGATCTTCGTTTCCACAATCATTGGATTCCTGAAGTTGAATATCCTGTGGAGCTACAGGTTCAACAGAGTCTATTGGAATTGGGTTTTCCTTCTGGTTCATGTTCTGCAAAGAAGCCAATGTGTGGAAACCTGGACAAAATTCAGATGTTGAGTTTCATTCTGCACATTTTTGAACTGCACTATCTACACTAGAATTTGTAGATAAAAGCAGACACTACAGAAATATACAAATTTTTTTCTTCTCATGTATCCTTGGATACTGATTTCTTCTCCCTTATAACGTTACTTTTTTGTTGGCTAAGCATAAAATTTTCTTGAACTTTAGCTTTGAAATGTGACAAGAGACTATCTGAACTTTAAATTTTGTGCAAATATCTCATTTTGTTAAAAATTTCATTGAAAAAGCCAAGAAATGATTTCATCACATTTCAAAGTTTAAGGGAATTTTTCGCTCAATGATTAAAGTTGAGGGGGATTTTGTGTACTTCAACACTATGACATGCCTACTCACCTGGGTTATCTGAATTCAAGGATGATGTGGTTCCATCACTTAAGTTTAATGATTCACTCGCCGAGAGTGAGGCTAAATCCAATAACTCCTCAAGAATCTTCACTTGAGATTTGAACTTCTGTGCAAGGAGAACAAAAAAGACCTTATAGTTTAGGAATTAGGATAGATTGAAGCATGTGTACAATAATGCATTATAGCTATTTTCATTCAAACATGGAAGCAATTACAATAGAAGTATTTACAAATCAAAACAAATTAACAACAAACAGATGGGGTTATCTACTTGTTACTATGATTTTTTTCTTGTAATTAATGTTTGAGTTTGAGCTATCACAATCAAAACATTTGAGAAGACAACTTCCGTATCTATTGATATATTCTCTACTATCATAAGAGAAAGCATATAAGGTTACACGCACATATATTGCATGTTATAGAATTTAATTAAGGTTTAATTTCTTGTTGGAATTTATATAGTCAAACAAAAAATAAGATGCCGAAGCAGTCATTTGCATCTATAGTAACTCTAAAAGATTTGGAGATATGAAGGACATGAATGAATTATTGTTGGTTTCCATTAAGTAATTAAGTGAAGACAATTACTGTTAAGGAAAAGACTTTATTTGAAGATTGTATCGTATAGGTTTGTAAAATAGTGGGATTATTTTCAAAGGTAATATCAGTTAGAAATTTACACCAGAAACATAAGCAAACCATGAGGGAATATAATAACATCAGAAGCATATTACAAAAGTAATAAGTTTGAAGGGTTTTAGTGGAAAGGATTAACAACCTGTGGGTTTTAATAAAAGAGAATGTCAAGCAAATTTTCTTTTCTTTCTATCTTCAAAAACGCATTTTTGAAATCAAGTTTAATTCAAACATGTCTCACGTTGGTTAGCTTGTTTTAATGTATAACTATAAACAAATAACAACCATCTATAGTATTAGCATTTGCAACACTTATGTGTATTATTTGTATTGATGAGAAACAAGAAATAAGAAACTAATTAATGTGTGTGTGTTTAAAGATTGAGGGATAGAAAAAGAACCTGTAGATGGCTAGCTATTTGGGTACATGTCAATTCAGGAACATCCATCAACTGTTTTATCTCTTTCGGACGAGAGCCTGTAAATATATATACATGAAAATCAAAACCAAACATATATAACATATAAGCATTAAGGTAAAAAAAAAAAACAGAGAGAGAAGGAAATGAGTTCATAAGAAAAAACAGTACTACTCTGATCTCCCAGAACGAGTACGGCTTGCACAAACTTATGATGCAGATCAGGAGTCCATACAAAACGTGGCTTCTTATTACTAGATTCACCATTGTTATGTTCTGCAACTTTTGATCTTACTCTTGGCCTCTTCTTTCTTTTCTTGCTTCTAACCTCACGACGATGCTGTGTACTATTCTGTTTTTCTTTTTCTTTTTCTTCCAGCTCCTGTAACTCCTTTGTAAAACATTCATTTGGGTACATATTTGCTGGTTTTTTCTGAGGACCATACACTTGTTGCATCACACATATGAGATCATCTGGTTTGATTGGTTCCTCAAGGAAATAACATAACCCTTTGGCTACTGCTGCCCTGGCTACAGCATCATCTTCTCCAGGAGACATGACTGAGCATTCATTTATGCATGATAATGAAGATACAAAACATCATATTATTATCAAACAAAATGTCTAAACTTCATGAAATTAATTAACCCCACTTCACTTCTTGTCAATCCTTCCAAACAAGCACTTTTTAAGCATTTGAATTGAGGTGATAATAATGTATAGAAAATTCATGAATAAATCAAGAGAAAATCCAATTTTTTAGTCCTTAATTTTTTTTTTAGAAAAAAAGTACTTTTGGTACCCCTAAAGTATGGAGTGAATTCCAGTTATATTCCCAAAGTATGAGTTAGTATCAATTGTACCCCAAAAGTTTTTTTGGATCAATTATACTTCTAATTTTTTTTTTTTTGTGTCAATTGTATTCTCAATCTGGGAATTTGAGGTAAAATTGACCCAAAAAAACTTTAGAGGTACAGTTGAAACTGATTCCACACTTTGAGGGTACAATTGACCAAAAAAAACTTTAGGGATACCAAAAGTACTTTTACACTTTTCTTATAAATATAAATTATTTAGTCCCAACAGATAATGTTTCAAAGACTAAATAGTTGGCATTTGTCAGAAAAAAAAAATCAGGGATTAAAATGTATTTTTAATATTTAGGGACTAAATTATAATTTAGAGATAAATTCAAGGACCAAAAAATAGATTTAGCCAGTGAGTCATGAATCAATAAATGAGAATAACATTAGTTAATGTTAAGGAATATGAAGCATTAGGCAGAGAACTTACATATGATGGGGATTTTCCTGTAAATGAGTGAGGCGAGGAAAGAAAGGGTACTCATGTCTGGCATTTTAGCCTTAGCCATCACAAGTTTGAACTTTCCTTGTTGTTGGCAAATCATGTCAATGGCTGCTGATGCTTGATTAGTAACAGTAACTGAATAAATTATAAAAACAAATTAATATCCATAGTCACTTATTTATATTATACACATATATAAGACTAAAACTCAAAGGAGAAACGACATCATGATTATTTAATAATGCAATAACACAGTTATATTATTAACAATGCACTTAACAGCTCAGTATCCATTTACATGTTCAAAGATTTTCACAAAAATATAGTGTTAAGAGATACCAAAAGTCTTATGTTGGAGAAATAAAAGAGAGTTAAAAAGTATATAAAGTGAAAGTACACTATGCTAAATTACTTTTAGGCATTTAATCAAGACAAATGGCATCCTTTCACATTTATACTTTTGTACAAGCCATCAAATATTAAACATAGTGCCAGAGGCCAAAGGCCACGTATAGCTCAAAAAAGATTCATAGTCCCAAAAAAAAATTTGTAGCCTTTGAAGTTAAAAAAGAATACAAGTTTAGACAAAAATAAAAAAGAGACTTGAGACTTCTGAGACTAAAAAGCAAAAAAAAAAACACAAGCCCAAAACCATGGAACAAATCAGAATTAGATAAAGCTAATTGGATTTTGAGAAAGAGTGTTGAAGATACTAAAAGTCTCATTGGAAATATAAGTGAAAGTTAAAGAGTATATAATGTAAGAGGATGCTTTCAACATTTTAGACAAATGACATCCTTTTCATATCTATACTCATATATAAACTCAACACTTTATCACACAAATTTGAGACCATCAAATTTCAACAGATATATATATATATGGGATCCATGTTCTCTAGCTCTCTCTTGATATACAAAGACAAGTTGTGTCATATGTATACCTTTGAACGAGCATTGGCGAAGCATTGATCTAAGGTAATGAATCTCTAAAGTGTTACTATTAACCAGCAAAATATCACTGCCTCTTGCAAAGCTAGGGAGAGAATTCAACAATAATGAGGCTTTCTCTTCTTCCATTATCAAAATGAGGAACAATGTCTCTAGCTAGCTAAAAGTTTGAAGAACATACAAGAAAAGCTAAAAGATTTGTATTTTTGGGACTGAAGAAAAGCTAAAAGATTGAAATGTGCCAGAGTGTGTGAAAATCTTGAGCTTAAATAGGCGGCCAAAGGAGCTAAATGGCGCATATAGCTAGCTAGCTAGCTAGGACCATAATTTTTTAATTAGCAATTTCATGCAATTTGACGTGACGCCTCATAAGGTAACCAAATAATGCTTCAGAATTTTCAAATTTTTCAAAATTGAAACTGCAAAAAATAAAATAAACACCAATTTTGGAGGCATTTTTGTAAGAATTCACCTCTGTCATAATCATCCTTCTATATACAGTACATTTTTTTCTTTTAAATGACATTTTAATTTGACTGCGATAATAGACGCTGCACATCTTATATTATATGGCTTCACCCCTTTCTGGTCGTCCATG
>QANZ01016335.1:0-25251 GCA_003254925.1 Chamaecrista fasciculata
TTGGAAGAGTTTTGGGACATTTTACAATTTTATTTTGAATATTTGGGACTAAAATGAATGAAGATGATGAAAAAGTGGTAAAATTGAGAATAATGAAATAAAAATATAACTCAGGGACCTATTTGAATTTTTCGTTCAAAAAGTAAATATTTTTTTATCTCTTTAGTCTTTACCAACTCACCTTATCATGACACATATGAAAAATAAAATGTTTTACTAAAAAAATGAAAAATAATTTTTTTTTGGCCGAAAAAAATTAAATTATCTATATCAACTACTTAAGTACCCTTAAACTATTTTGAGGGTAATAGAAGAAATATAAATATGACAAAACATTTTTTCCATCTCAAGTATCTCACTCAACTATTTTAAACTAATAATAGAAGAAATATAAATATGACAAAACTACTCTTAATATCCTCAAAATATGAGTCATTTGAGTTGTATCTTCAAAACTTTTTGAGTTGTATCATGACACATATGAAAAATAAAATGTTTTACTAAATAAATTTTCTTTCAACCTCTTAAAGTATTAAAATTAAGGGTAAATTACACTTTAGTATCATGTGGTTTGGTTATATTTCACTTTGGTACCATGTGGTTTAAAAAGTGACACTTTGATGTCCTGTGGTATTCTCCGTTAACACTTTGGTACCATTTTGAAGTTATTTTATAATTTTAACCATAACAAATTTTACAAAAATTATATATATATTCGTCACTTGTTCTTTAATCACAACTACAAAATCTTAAATAAATTGAGTACACATGACAAAAAATGAACACATAGAAAAAAAACTACCGTTATTTCTCAATTTCCTTGGCTAGTAAAACTATTTTTTGTTTAGTTTTTTTCTCAAACTATGAAAATAGTTTTATTTTGGTCCTCAAACTATTTGTTGTTCTAAATTCGTGTCCAAATTCATCCGATGATTATGCGCTATGGATAATGGAGAAATAACGGTAATATAAAAAGTGGTAAAATTGAGAATAATGAAATAAAAATATAAATTTTATGTTTACAATACTTTTCATGTTATTTGCATTCTAGTCCCCAAAATATTACTTATTATTTTCTTTATATTCAAATTCATAAATGTGCCCCATTATTCATGGCTGGGATTCTCTACGAGCTTTGAATTATCACTCACACATGTTAGGGATTGATTAATTGGCCAGATACAAATTTATGGACCAAATTGCATTCTCAAAAGAATTTTAATGTTATTTTCATTTTGCCCCATAATCTCATCCAATAGGATGGACCAAAATTCATCATCCTATAGGATTGAGAAATCACGCTTTCCAAGAGCATCTCATCCAAATATCATCCCAGTCAAACCCCAGTCAAACCCCACCCAAACACCTATCATCTCATCTCAATCTCAATCTCAACATCATTATTTCATACCATTTCTACCCCTATACAAATTAAAAAAAATCCATAGTCATATTTCAACCAACCACAATCATTACATACCCTTTTATATAATTTCACACCCTATTATACATCATTTTCTCTCAAACCATCCAAACACTTCATCTCATCCTAATTTCAACATCATCTCATCTCATCTCATAGGTTGAGATTGGATTGAGATTGGATTGAACTTACAAGTTCCCAAACATGCCCTTAGATTTATACCATTAGAAATGTTTCAGAAATAGTTGTTGAGAGTGAACACCTAGACACTAAACAATAGTATTCTAAAGTGGCGGTCTAGGCTTTGCGGGTTTGCCGTTTGGTTTCTTTTGCTGTCGTTTTGTTTTTGTGAGGTAATTCCTTTGTTGCCTACCAAAAACAAAATTCTAAAGTGTTCTCTACTATCTTTTATTTTTTACAAAAAAGATATAATAATATCTGATCGGTTTAGCATACAAGCAATGCAATTGTAGCATACAAGAAATAATAATAAGGGTACTTCCTATATAATGGAATTTTAATTTCAATTTGAAGATGGTTAATTTAAATATCTTTTTTACATTGATTGGTTGTAGAACATTGAATCAAATAAAAGTATTTTAAAGCTGATTTCTTTACTTCTTCAGATATATTGTATATATAGGTTGTAAAATGTACTCTTTTTTCAAAAACTAAAATTTTGAAAATTGTCACTAGTACTTTTCTTTAATTTCTACCGGTGCGTAAGAAAAGATTTTCTATCATTATACACATGCAATTTTAAAAAGGTAAATTTTATTTAATTGTCTTTTTTATATATAACTATGAGTTTTCTCTACCTATCCGTGTAATGTCTAAGTGAATACTAATTTCTCTCTCAAAATAAGTTGGTGACAATCAACATGTTATTTAATACAAATTTTAATATTGCTTATAATTAACCAACACAAGTACACAACTCAACCCATTTAAATAATGGGCCAAGATAGGTTGGGTAAAAAATTGACCCACTAAAATTTGGGTTGTGTTAGATCAAACACATAGTTCACCCAGCCCAACCTAAATTTGTATCAAAACTACGTAGTTTCATGGTTGGTCTGAATATGAATTTCACAAATTTTTGCAAAAATTACAAAATGTCCCCAAATAATTTCAAAATTTACAAAAATGTCCCTCAACTATAATATTTGAGGACAAAAATGAAAATTATTAAACATTTTTGGGCCAAATTGTAATTTTGAAAAATATTGGAAAAAGAGTTAAATTACAAATTAGTCATAAATCTAGAAAATAAATTCACTATAGTCCTACGAAACTGCGCGTTCAGTGGAAGGAGGATAAATTTCACAAATTTTTGCAAAAAATTACAGAATGCCCCTAAATATTTTCAAAATTTACAAAAATGCCTCTGAATATGATATTTGAGGACTAAAATGAAAATTAAAAAACATTTTGGGGTAAAAATGTAATTTCGAAAAATATGAAAAAAGTGAAAATTACAAATTTGTCCAAAATATGACAAAAGAATGCAATCTAATCCTAAATTTGAGTTGGCCAAAAAAAAATCCTAAATTTGAGTAATTTAAAAATTATTCTCATTAATTAATTTATCAATTAAATAATTAATCTTTAATTTTGTTAAATAATTTAATTATTAAATAAATTAAATAATATAAATATTTTAATATGTGTTCATGGGTTGGATCGATTTTTAATTTTATGGGTCAATGACTCATTTATAACTCAACCATTTGTCACACATAGATTGAAATGCCCCGTTTAAGCTTCTATGGATTGACATATTTTGGCCCAATGTATTAAGTGAGTTAAGTATTATTATTATTACTATTATTATTCAGTATGAAATTGATAGAGGGATTCATTTGGCTCCAACTCTAATGATTTTTTGAAGCTTTCAACAACAGCAAGTCATTTAGTTCATACACGTCTAATCAAACAAATAATACAGGCATTATTCATCCACTCTGGTTCTAAATGGAAAGTCCAAGAATTATGAATTTCACAATTACTTGGTGGTAGAAGATATCTAACAATTCACTTATGCTTACTCAGCTGGTGCACAAGTCATACTGCTTTTCAAAATTACTATGGCTTATATATATAGAAACAGATGATACATTAGCATGAAAAATCAGAAACCAAAAGAGGCACCATTACAACAGGAAGCTCCACAAGCCATATGAAAAAAAAAAAAAAATAGAACAGAGCAGGCTAATTTAGCGATTGGTCAAAACCTCAAATTAATCCCAAATGTTTGGGATAGATTTCAAATTGGTCCCAAAAGTAGGTTGCTCATTAATTTTATAGTTAAATAAACGAAGTTGGTCACATATATCTTATTTCAAGTTCGAATGCGTCAACTTCAAAACTAATTATGCAAAATAAAAATCTTTATATACTTTTCTCTATTTGTTTTTGGCCGAAATTATATACTTTCTCTATCATGATTCATGACTAGTAAAAAAAAAATTAATACATGTAATTATATAAGAAACATGAAAAAAAGAAAAAAAAAAGTTTATTGGCATATGTACAAGCTTCTCTATTTATATAAGATTCCAATTGGTAATTAGTAATTAACTAATTACCTATTCACACATCTATTTTATTACAACAAAAGATTGTTGAGCTACTACTAATATTTACAAAATACTAAAGGGTAGCGACTAGCGAGTCATCCAACATTGGTTTTGAATTTTGAACTTAATCAGAAGTACTTAATCAAAAAGGTTCATATGGAGGCCTATCCTATTTTCCCAAAATAATGCTTGCCATAGGCATCAAGTAAGCTCCATATGGAGAATTAGGAAGGAAGGAAGGAAGCATGCATAATCAGGCCTATATCTTATAGGTTTAGCATACAAGCAATGCAATTGTAAGGAAATGGAGGATTAAGATGAAGAAGATGAATGAGGTAACAATGGTGCCTTGAGGAACAAACAAGAAACCCTATATTACCAAATCCTTAGCCAATGATACATCCAATGGTTGCTGCACTACACAGTGATGGGATGCTAATTGAAGCCACAGAGCAACCAAAGTTGTATCCACTGACTGTCCCATTCATCTAATCCCACACTGCAAAACAATTAACTCAGATTAATTACTCACCAAACATCTTCTGATTTCATTCCTCACAAATTAAGACAGATTCATATATACACACACACACATATATACAGAGAGAGAGAGAGAGAGAGTCACCTCTGCTTCACTGCTACATTGCCACTCTCAATTTGCTTGGCAAAAAAAATGTCAAGCCAATCCCCTTCAAGTGAAAAATGGACATGTATAAATAAAAAAACTGTATATTTATCTAAATGTATACTAATGGCTTTATAGTGTAAATGCATACCTCTAGTGGAGGACTTAGGCACTCTTGATATGATTGGTATAATACCAAGAAATTAAGAGTCGTTTGCCACTTCATCGCAAATCACATATGCTCATTCTACAAGCACGAAGGCCTTTTCTGCATTTCCTTCCTGCTCAAGAAATTAAGAGTATCAAATCAAAGAAATTTGGAGAAAGTTGAGATAACATTGAGTGAGAAACACATGGTGAAGCAGTGTGTTTTTCTAAAGCAGACTAATGATTCATTCTTTAAAAGATTACTAAATTGATAACTTGATCTTTAAAAGATTTGAAATATAAAATTTAACCCCTTAAAAGATTAAAAAGATATACTATTTAGTACATAAAAAAGACTCATAAATAAGAACTATAAGTGATTTGTAAACTGCAATTTCAAGGATCTAACCATCATAGAAAGAGGGAAAACATACCTCGGTGAGACTTTTGACGAAGTGGGCGTTCCTTCATCGTCAAAGCTCAATCTGTTACTCACCCAAAAAGAAAAAACTCAACATGTTAAATTCGAATCACGGAATTTTTTTTTTCAGTTTGAAAAAAAAGAAAAGGGATTGGCTAAAGAGTAATGAATCAGTTAGAGAACATATATTTTCTTTCATTTTCATAGATATTCAATTTTATTTTGTAGCAAAAATATTTTCATCAAAATCAATTGACATTCTAAGAGAAAATATTTGATCGAAAGGCTGGTCAAAGGAAGTTAAAAAATAAGAAAGAAAAAAATTGATTACTTAAAGTACTAAATTTTGATTCTTTGAAATATCGAGATCTTACTCCTAAATTTGAGATCAAGATAGTCATTTGAATCATATGGTTTAGTACTTTAGTATATAATTAATAAAGATATCTGTGTAAATCTAAAAGAATTTATAAATTAGAGATAGAATCGATGTCAATACCTTTGGTATATCATTGATTTGATCTATAGAAATCATATTCATCATTTCTCGATTAGCTTCATCACTTTCTTCACCTTGATCACAATCTTCCATGGCTATTATTTTTCTAAATCTCTCAAAGCTAGTTAGAGGAAACCCTAGATTTAGTAGAAGGGGTGGGCGGCTACGACTTAGAGATTGTGGTACTTCAGATATATTTATATAGCGTTAGAAATGTTTTAGAAATAGCCACTGGGGGAGTGAATCTAGACAATAGAAAAAAGTATTCTAGAGTGCTCTCCAATGTCCTTTTTTTTCGTTAAATTCAATATTTAATCCCTATAATTTCATTAAACTTGTAATTTGGTCTTTTTAAATGAGAGTGAAACACGATGAAAATGCTTGATCTTATCTTCCCCTGCACGTGTAGCATAATCATTGGACGAAAATCCACAAAATCCTATCTCATAAAAGAATTTCCTTGTCTGCAAGTCGCTCCACGTGAAAGTAACTTGCGAACATATGGAAAGCGTCCAAAATAGAATATCTACTAATCTACTAAAAAAAACTCTAAAATAAAATATTTAAGTTCTAGCTTTTCGGGTTTTTTTGACCATAATATATTTTTAAAATATAATATTTACTAAATTATATTTATATATTTATTTAAATATTTTTACTAATATATATTTATTTTGTAGTGCAGGAAAGTTTTTTAAATTATCCGCAAGTCACTGCCACGTGGAGCGATTTGCGGCAAGTTTTTTTGCACGCAAGTCATTCCATGTGGCAACGACTTGCGATAATTTTGAACAATTTTTTGATGTCCACAAGTCGTTGCCAAGTGGAGCGACTTGTGGACAAGAAAATTTTACTATGGGATAGAATTTTGTGGATTTTCGTCCAATAATTATGCTACACATGGCAGGGAAAAATAAGATCAAGCGTTTTTGCCATGTTTCACTATCATTTCTCTCAATATCTCACATTTCTCTTCACTTTCTCACACTCCCAACCCTCAACAAGCCTAAAGTATCACTTTCACTTCCACTTCATGCAAGCTCTCAGAGGATAATGAGGCTCGGCATCGTCACATCTTCGAGTTGTTAGAACTCAACCTTCTTGCAATCATTCAACAAATATTAATTTTTTTTTATAAATGAAATGAACACTTAAAAGAACTAATTCCGTTTAATTCTTTGACCTATTTATTGACTTACATATCCTTGCTTGACAGTCGCAGAAACATATTGGCGATGTAAATATAACAATGACATGTTCTCCGGTCCGGGGTTAAGAGTTGTAACAGACAATTCAGCCATATCTAATTCTACATCAAAAAGTAAATTTTATTTTACTAATCAATAATAATTACTAATGAATTTCATTTCTTTCACTATTCTTATATAATAATTAAAATAATTCTCTACAATCATTAAATTTAATATCACATATACAAACTAAAAAAACTTTTAATTATATTAGTGAATATTACGTGCGTTGCACGCGTCATTTATTATATATACAAGCAACAATATTTTTAATTATATATTTTTTAGTACTTAATTAAAATATTATTTGGTATTACAGTATAAATTATTTTTTGTATCATATTATATAATTGTCTTTTAAAAATACCTTTCAAGTTTCAACTGATTCATCTAACATGAATATATACAATTTTTCAAAAAAATTTCTGTATTATGCATATACAAATTATTATAACACTTTTGGTATCTCATCTAAAATATACAATATACAACTTCCTAAAAGAGTAAGTACAAATAATAAAAAAAATCAAATTAATATTTTAAATTCAATATAACTTATAAAATTAATAAAATACTATTGAAATTATGCTATAATAATAATTGTTTCATATATATTATTATTTTCGTACACATGATTATGGCACTTTTGTATCGTCTCATCTCATCTAAAGTAAAGAGAATTTCCTAGAAAAGTAAAAAGGTCTCTCACCAATATCTCTATTATATTCCTAATCTCAACTCTCATCAATAATCCAATTTCCCAAATCAAGGTCTCTCACAATCTCTCTCCTCTGTTGAGTAACATTATGGCTAGTTAGATTTTTCTTTAATTTCTGAGGCAGAATATTAAAAAATCAATCATAGTTTAGAAGAATTGACATATGAGGACAAGTGGACAACATAAAAGAAAAACAGAATGAAAGGGAAAACATAGGACGCTAAACCACAATAATCCCTTCGATGTCCCTATAAACCCACAATAGAAATAGGTCAAAGTTTACTTTTGATCCCATAACATTTATTAAGGTCTCAATTTGGTTCTATAACTTTTTTTGTTGCATTTTTGGTCCCATATCTTTAGGTCATGTTGCAGAATTGGTCCTATATCTTTTAATCAAGTTGCAGAATCAGTCCCATATATTTGGGTTCGATGTAGAAATGGTCTTGTATCTTTGGATCAAGTGGGACTGGCGAATTTTTTTTGCAAAGATATGTGACAAATTCTGCAACCTGACCAAAAGATATGAGACTAAAAGTGATACGGGACCAAATCCGCAACTGTTTGCAAAGATATGGGACTAAAGTGCAACAAAAAAGTTATGAGATCAAATTTAGACCTGAACAAAAATTATGAGACCAAAAGTGCACTTTGACGATATAAATATTGTACAGAAATTAGATCATGGAAGATTGTAGGAGATGCACTAATATATAAATACTAGGGGCTTGGCGTGCCCGTTATATGCATGTAACGTTTGAATTGATTTAAAGTTAAAGATTATATTAAATTTTTATATTGATAAAAGTGTAAGTTTGGGCCAATTTGAGAAATTATAAAATATTTAGGACCAATTTGAAATTACCTCATATGGGGAGAGTGAGTGGGGAGAGAGTGGTGGCATTTTTAATTTTTAATTGTTTTTTGCATTTTTTTAATTCATTTATTTTTTTTAAAGAAGTGGGGAGAGTGAGTGGGAGAGAGAGTGGGTGATTTTTTTTTTTCTTTTTTAATTTTTTAATTCACTATTTTTGACCAACCATAAGGGGTGGAGCCATATAATATAGTATAGATTAGNTTATCATATTATGTATTATGTTTTAAATGATTTATTTTATACTATAATTTTAAAAGATTAACTACCAGAAGGTTTCTCAGACATGTATAATAATAAAAATATAGATAACGAATTTAAAAACAGAAATGGAAAGCATAAAAGAAAACAAGTAAAATCTTGCTGTTGTTAAGGACCTGCCGAGGGCTTCCTTGTCCAGGCAAGCCTACCAACAAAGCAACAGAACTCAATATCTGCACAAGTCATTCTTGAAATGAGAAATGAATTAAAGAGAAAGGTGAAAACTGCAGAATTATAGGCACAACAAAAATTGGAGTAGAAGAAGAGAATTATTGAAAATACAATTAGAAGGGAGAGCTTTGAAAGACATTCAATTTTGCATGTCGGTATTGGTTTGATTAATATTTGAGTCATCACTAATTAAATAATGTTTAAACGATGTAATTGTTCATCATGAATGGGCAGTTGTTCGTGAGACATCTTTAATTAAATGAAGGTTTCATTAGGGACAATTTTAGAAATTAAAATTTGTAAGCAAGTCACACTTTTATAATAGAAGAGATAACCCAAACATTAAAAAAAATCATTGCAATCCAAATCGAAATTTAATATCACATATACAAATTAAAAAAACTTTTAATTATAGATCAAAGTCCTATTTTGATCCCTCAGTTATGTTCAATATTTCAAATTGGTCCCTCAGTTATTTTTCATTCTGTTTTGGTCCCTTAGTTTTTCAAAACTTGGCACCGTTAGTCCCTCAACAGTTTTCATCCAAATTTTCCGTTAAAAAAAAGGATAAAACTAACTTTAATCTCCCAAAAGTTTTATTATTTTACATTAAAGTCCTTTTCTATTTATAATAGAATCAAAAGGTAAGAAAAAAAAATTAAACCCCAAGAAAAAAATTAAACCCAATAAGTAAATTGACTTCTTTCTTCTTCTTCTTCCATTGTTGCCCCCGCCACTACTCATTGGAATCATCGATCATCGTAGGCATTGTGATGTCGTCCATCGTCAACACCGCTGTCGCCACTACTCATCGACATCATTGGTCGTTGTCGGCGTTGTGACATCCTCCACTGTCATCACCCCCGCTACTCATCGAGATCATTGGTCGTCGTCGGCATCGTGATGTCCCCCACCATCACTGCTGCTACTCATTGGGATAATCGTTGTCGCCGCTGATGATCCTAATCGTGATCATCCACCACTACGCATTAGGATCATCGACAACGACGACGATGATTATCCCAATGAATAGCAGTAGTGACGGTGGAGGACATCACGACGCTGACGACGACTGATGATCTCGATGAATAGCGATAGTGATGACGGTGGAGGATCTCACAATGCTGATAGCGATCAATGATGCTAATGAGTAGTGGCGGCAGCAGTGTTAACGATGGATGACATCACAACGTCTACGACGGCTGATGATTCCAATGAATAGCGGCGACAACAACAATAGAAGAAGAAGAAGAAGAAGAAGAAGGAAGTCAATTTACTAAGTGGGTTTAATTTTTCGCATAACTGAAGGACCAAAATAGGACTTTGGCTTTAATTATATAACCGGAACATTAAAAAAAAAACATTTTAATCCGAATCAAATATAAATTGCTATCATATAAAATCTTAAAATAATTCACTAAATAAATTAATTTATGAACAAATACTATTAAAAAATAAAATAAAATAATACTATATATATAGACATACCAAAAAAGTAGTGATATATTAGCATACAGTTAGATTTAATTTTAAGATAAATTACACTTTGGTACCTTGAAGTTTTCATTTTAGTCCCTAGATAATATGTATCCAGGGACCTATTTGTAATTTTTAAAAATTTTGAGGTCAATACGTAATTTTTGCAAAATTTATTATGATTAAAATTACAAAATAGCTCCAAAGGGTACAAAAATGTTAATGGAGAATACCACAGAATACCAAAGTGTCAGGTTTCAAACAACAGAGTACCAAAATGAAATAGGGTCAAATCACAGGGTACCAAAGTGTAATTTACCCTTAATTTTATATTTTATTTGAGTTACTTGTACTTTTTACATTTTTATAACAACTCGGATTCATTCTACTATCAAAATTTTAAACAAAAAGTATTTGATCAATTTTTACATCTGAATATTTTTCAAATCTTAAAAACAAAATTTTATCTCATTGTATTGATTAACATTGTGCATTTAGTATAAAATATGCTTTTTTAAAAAAAAATAAAAATTATAATTTTTAAAACATCCAGTATAACTTTTTTTCTTTTGCACTATTTTCGATTACAATTTTCTACAAGTAATAGTCTAGTTTCACCCCATAAAAACCTCACTTTAAAATGGGTGTACGTAATTCCTCAAAATTTCATTCTCAATAACAAAAATTTGATTCATATTACCAGTAACCATATAAGAAAAATATATCATTGTCTATAAACTATAAAAGCCACACTATATGCAATCATAGAGGAGTAAATCTAAATAAATGAATTCTTCTATAGATCGCATGCCATTTTATGCAATAAATAAATAATAGGCTTGGTAGACTCTCCAATTACATATAAGTTTGACATATCAACAACCAGTACGTACAAAGTCTCACACAACATGTAATTGAGCATCATAAAGTATTCAGTAAACCCAGGTTTAGTCAAGAACTAGCTTAAATAAATCAAGTCGTCAGGGGTTAAAACCAGAATTAGCACTTTGCATTTGACGGCGAAGTTCTCCTAGGAAGTCCAACTGTGAAACAGGTGTAGTTGTTGTTGCTGAGGCCACAATCTGAAAGAAAATATACATTGGAATAAAAAATAGGAACAAACTTAGATGAAGTTCTGTTATAGTGAGATACTGTTATATGTTACACGAGACTCAGACACATTGTTACGTTAAATTCTTAAAATTACATGACAAGACACGACATGGCATAACATTATACATATATATTGTAATTTCAATAGTAGACAAGAAAAAAATAAAAAGACAATTAAAGATCCATTAATCTTAATGAAAACTTCAAAAATTACAATATCTATTCACAACATATGTTAGGTGTCAATTCTTTCTATTTCTCATTGTGTTAGGGTCACAAAAAATGATTTTAAATTTTGATACTCATGTGCATATGTCAAGTGCATGTCGTATCGTGTCGTTACATGTCAGACGCAAACAACGATGACGGGTCGTTACATGTATTATTTTTCCATGATACAAAAAGTCATGTTACCTGTCTTATTTTTAATGATGAACTTAAGAGCAAAGATGTAAAAAATTAAGTAATCTTAAAAAAAAAGAGTATTGAACAATTTCAAGCCGACCTGATGAGGGAGTCTTAACTGACTCCATGCTGCTGTCCCTCCTGAATACATAACGGGCTTTTCTGAAATTGAAAGTGGAAAAAGAAAATAAAAAAGCAATCAGTACTCTAGAAATAAGGACAAGCAAACATGACCATAACTAGATAACGCGGTATATAGTAGTTGATGAACACATGTAATAAGCAAATCGTTATTATGACTACGTATAAATAAAATTGTCGATGCTCACAAAAATGACAAATTAAACAAGGAATCCCAACAGCAATGTAGAAAGCAAACAGCACCAACAAGGCAAGGGTGCTTAACAATTGATGGTCAAAAGTATGAAAGAATAATGATATTGATATCCATTTCTTATTGTGTTCCCCGCTTGGTCTATGTCCAAACACAGAGTAATCAAATTCAAAACAAACGGATGTAGCCTAGATCTCAGTTTAAATGAGAATCAACAGAACTTTTTTGTTCCTTCCAACTCTACTAGCAATTTCAGCAGAAAATCAACTAACTCAAAGAAACAGCCTACCAAATACATTAAAAATAGTCTGCTAAATAATGTGTATGTTCTGAGTCACAGGTTCATCCATGACCTGAACCCAATTCATGTAGACAGTCCAATTCAAGTTCCATCATCATTGAAGATTAAAAGCGAAGTAGAAAATTTTCAAAAAGAAAAAGGGATTGAAAAGCTGGTCATAGTTGAGTAATGTCTACTCACCAGATGAATCCTTGAGATTATTGTAGGACTGCATTGCAGCTGCCCAACCTGAAAATAGAAATATATGAATCATGACCAACATATGTGATAACAGGTAATGAGAAACATGGATAAATCATTTAAGTTAATGAACAACCCACGGCTTGTTTTCCTTCTTTTTACCCAACTCTCCAGAGACCAACAAATTCAAATTCGATGTTGAGAAGTGTTAGATGGTCAAGAGACTCAAGGCTCAAGAAACTTCACTCAGAAGTGAGTTACAGAATCATGCAACTATCGAGAAGTACATATGTAAAATCACCAATACTGAAATTTGATACTGAAAAGGGGGTGGGGGAGTTGATGAGAAGTTGGGTAAAACTTAAGCAAACCAACTTAGACATGCTTGTTTAGCAACATAAGACTCCAATGAAAATTAGAAATACATCCACTGGAAAAGAAATTAACTGCTGAAAATTCTTGATAGACTTGGAATTGGTTATCATGTACTCATAGAACAAAAAAAAAGCAACATGAGAAATCCATAAAGAATGTGATAGTTAAATCAAATAGATAAAACACTTTAAAAGCTATATATAGGGAGGTAACCGCAGTAAACCTACAATCTAAGAAATACCACCCGAGTCCTTGTACACCCAAAAAATTTATATGGTAGAATCATATCAATTATGAACAAGGTGTAGATCCTTCTACGGACAGAGCTTAGGAAGCCTATCTGGGGTGCTGAATCCAAATTACACATTGTTCAATAACTTCAGCATGAATAAGTCAGTTCTGCTAAAGTCACTGCCACAGGTATTGCTATAATTGAAATTCTAAACTATAAAATGCAGCATATGTAAAGTGGTTGGCAGTGATACATACGGTCATTCAAAAGCTGGGAAGCGAGGCTGTAACTACACCCTTCTAAAGCTACCAATCCTGAATAATGATTCTCATTAAGATTATTGCTACCAGCATCTCCATGATCAGTAACTGGAATGCTTCTTGAAAGACCATGTTGATTCTTTTCTAAATCATTCCCAAGACTGTTTGCTCGATCAAGCCGATCTGCACAATTTAATAGAAACTTGTTGGCAACAAAGAAAAATAATGGTTGAATACAGAGATTATAACAAGTTCCTCAAAAGCTTTTCCATTTGCCACAGAATATTACATAAATGCAAATATGCACGAATATACTCATGGGGTAATGTGAAGAAACAAACAATACACCACACTGTTTCAATGGTTTTTGGCCACTGAAAGCAGATACGTTGATTAGGATACCAAACAAATAAATGATAGATTATAGTCATCAGGGGGCAGGTGGTATCTTAATTTAGGAAAAAAAATGGGCATGTGAATTATTTGATTGACAAAATTATATATTTCTCCTCATTTACACTACAATGAAGTATCAGAAGAAATTTATTTATATATTTCTTTTATTATCTGTCAAAATATAATAGAGCAAGTTACTATGACCTGCCAAGAGGTTTGAAGCTTTGGCAGTAGATGCCCCTCTTGTATGAAAAATATCACTAGCTTCCCCTACTGTTTTATGCAGCTTTGCAAATTCCCCTTAAAGTTACATTACCATTCAACAACTAAACATATTAGGTGAGCCCACCATATGATGCAGTTCAATGTAATGCTTGAAAGTCCCAGCTCAAGACGGAGCTCTCCCCACTACAAAGAAAGGCAATGGCTTGGTGTTCCATTATTGCTATCACAATTTACAATAAATATGAGACCAAACTGGTAGAGAGATATAGAGAACAAAAAGGCCCATCCCAACACATTCTTGTAGGAAAGATGGAGACAATGTTTTCAAGAATGAGAGCAACATCATATTTAATTTTTCTTCAAGAAGGCTCACATATATGGAAAAGAAAGAAAAAGAGAGTAAGGGGGAGATGAAGCACTGGTGGACAGGCTGTGAAGGAGTGGGGAAAAAAGAAAAAAATCCCCCGTTTAAGATAAATTGTTATGAAACTCTGCAAACTGCTAAGGACTAGGGATGGTAGTGATATTTTTCAAAGGTTAATGAGTTATATAATTCAAACCTCAAGGGAGGTAATGGTTGTTTACCCAGATAATTATTATTATGGAATTAGAGTCATGCATATGCTTCTTCATAACTGTGTTTAATTTAATTAATCAATTAGGGTTTTTAGTTTGGGAACTAGGGCTTTCATTAGTGACTGTATTGTAGGTTGTTTGGACATTAGTTATCCATATGCTTCTTCAATTTTGTGGAAGCTTTTTATCGGTTTATTGCCACATCATTCTTGACGTTGATCAAATAGACTTTTTAGGTTTTTTGCATTTTATCCGTTGGATGTGTGGTCATAGTATTAAAGATAAGATCAGGAATGAGGTTATCAAAGAGGAGGTTAAAGTGGCACCTATCGTAGAGAAATTGGTCGAAACACGCCTTAGGTGGTTCGGACATGTGCAAAGAAGCTTCACCTTTAGAGGCTCCGGTACGCAGAGTTGACCGAATGGCAGAAAATCCTATAATCCGGGGAAGGGGAAGACTAAAGAAAACTATTTAAGAAACTATCCGGAAAGATCTATCTATCAATAACCTTACGGTTGACATGTACAAGGATAGAACACGTTGGCGTCAGTTGATCCATATAGCCGACCCCACCTAGTGGGAAAAGGCTTTGGTTGTTGTTGTTGTATTGTTCTTTAGTTCTACATCATGTTGATATCAAGGCCAAACTTTAATTTTCCTACACTATTGTTAACCCCAGAATTTCATGTTTTTGCAGCTTTAATACACCTTTGAATTTGAAGAGCCTTATATATCCAAATCTAGTGAATGCACCACCAAAACAAACCAATAAGTTGATGGAACTTGCTAAAAAGTTGAATTAGCATCTTACTATCCCACATCACCACTTTTCAAAACCTAAAGCTTCAATCCAACCCCACCATCCTTCTTAGAACATCCCATACAACCATGTTGAAAGGGCCTCAATTGAGAAGACCAAGAAACACCACCTCCACCAAACTACTCTTGTTTGAAATTCCTAAATTGTTGTTTTGGACCTTTCGGTGAATTTCAATAGCTTCAAGTTGCTAAAGCTCCATGGTTTCTATGGTTGTTGTCAATTTGTAATCTTACTAGTTGGTAATGTGGTCAATGGAAATGAGTCGAGATCCCACATAGCACCAGCCTCAGAATTCAAGATTGATGCAAACTTGTTGCCAAGGATTCATCCCTATTCGACATGTCTTCCCCACCTTACTCCAAGACCCTGAGGCCTTGTTTGTAATCCAAAAAAGGTATGGAATGTAGAAGTTTGGCCTATTCTACAATGTCTCAATTGGGTTATATGTTGGCTATGATATGAATGAGGGGAATAAATATTACTCAGTTACAAATTTAGGGGGAAGATATCATAGCAATGACAAATATCCTACAAATCCAATTATGGATATTATTCAGGTTCTCATTATTCCAGCAATCATTGTTTGAAGTTTGAACTCATGCCGTCATAGTTATTACGAATCTTAGAACTACACCAATACAGTTGATTTTAAGCCTTCTTTTACTCTTTTTAAAGGTGCATGACATTATAATACTTATGTGCTTTCCAAAAAGTCATGGAAGAAGAATGTCAAGAAAGGTATGAATTATTCAGCAAAAACATATTAAAGTTTGAATATAATGAAAAAGTGGTAGATAAATGCTTCAGAGATAGAGTAACAAAGCATTTAGCAGATCAATCTTGTCAAGATAACTTCTTCAATAAGTGGCAAATGATCCCATATTATCAGTGATCATAAAAACATGCAAACTAAAGTTGTTTAAGTGAATAAAAAAAATAATCTTATACCTGTAGCTAATGAGATCAGCAGTACTAAGTTATTGATAAGCAGCAGATGAAGACTAAAGTAGTTAGTAGTTTATCTAGTTAAGTTTGTTGTCCCTGATAAGGAAGTTGATAGATAAAGTTTATGTATTTATCTTCCATTAGGTAGCAAAAGATAAAAGAACAGAAAAATTGAATAGTAATGAAATCTTCTAAAGCACTTAAACTTTCATGTGGCAATCACACTAAGTGTCAAAGTCCAGCCAAACTATTTTTGCCCAAAAGTCTGTGCAGCACTCAGATTTTGTAATTTTGTAATGCCATTTCAAACACATACAATACCACCACCGTTAATCATTCACCAACTCCAGAACCAAGAGAAAACTAAAGATCCTTATATAAAAGCAATTGGAACTTCATAGTGATACCAATGAGTATCCCCTGGTTGCTACCTTAACTTCAAACTAGGCAAACACTATAGGATGAGTAGTTACAAGAGAAAGTATAGGACATATAATATCACAAAAAAATGTAACAAGTATTAAAGAGCTCACAGCAGAAAGGTCCAAACTTTTTATAATCCAAAAAAGAAAAAAATAGAGATCTCCCATTCATTAAGTAAAATAACCTTCATCCTTGTCACATTGCTGACCACCGATTATCAAAACAACTTGCCTAATTTGTGTTATCCATTTAGCTCAAACCAACTAAATTAGGAGCCCCCACCGCCTTGAAAATAAAAAGCAAATAAATAAAACAATGAAGTAACGCCAAGCTCTACCCTTTATCCTAGGCTTAAAAAAGAACTTAATTACGGCAGGTCTAGTAGTAGTATCATATTATAACGTCAATAGGACATCATATTCAATGATATTCAAATCAACCAAAAGAAACGGAATAACAAAATAGACTAACCAGCGGGCTTGCGCCTGTTGTTGGAACGGTTCCTGTGATCCAATTAAAGAATAATGAGAATCAGAAACAGAGGAATAAATAAAGGGGGTGATTGATTGGTTTAAGAAGAAGAAAAAGGGGAAGAAACGGAAGAAGTTAGAATTTGTGTGAATGACCTCTGATTCGGAGGAGCATAACGTTTGACTGCTGCTGCTGCTGCTGCAGGCGAATCCGTTGTTGATGTCGATTGGAGTAATGCTTGTTGGGGAGGGTTTTCAAGCATTTCTTCGGCTTTCTCTCTCTTAATTTCTCTCTCTCTCTCTCTCTCTCTCCGATGACTCGCAAGTGAGGAGAGAGGAATCAGAGTGCGGATCGATCTTTGACCAGCCACTCAGATATTAACCCACCTCTACTAGGTCGCCTCGGCTTCAATATAAACACTTTTTTTTTTAAAAAAAAAAAAATCTATAATCCTTAATTAATAATTTAATTTTTAAAATATTAAAATAACTAACATTTAATTATTTTAAAAATTATTGAATACATCGTTAATTTTTTTAGGGTAAATTATACTTTGGTACCCTGTGGTTTGAAACTTGACACTTTGGTACCCTGTGGTATTCTCCATTAACACTTTGGTACCCTTTGGAGCTATTTTGTAATTTTAACCACAACAAATTTTGTAAAAATTACATAATGACCCCAAAAAATTTTAAAAAAATTACAAATAGGTCCCTGGATACATTTTATATAGGGACTAAAATGAAAAATTTAAAATTTTTTTAGGGTCAATATGTAATTTTTGTAAAATTTATTATGGTTAAAATTACAAAATAGGTCCAAAGGGTACCAAAGTGTTAATGGAGAATACCACAGGGTACCAAAGTGTTAAGTTTCAAACCACAGGGTACCAAAGTGAAACAGGGTCAAACCACAGGGTACCAAAGTGTAATTTACCCATTTAAAAGGTCAAATTGTGTTTCATGACAAAAAAAAAAAGGTCAAATTGTGCAGATAAAAATTGACCTAATTAATAAAGAGTCGACTTATAATTTGCAAAGTCGTGAGTTCGAATCTCGTTGTCAGACTTGTTGGTAGGCTACCTCTCTAAACTTTGGAGGCATGCCCTAATTTTGTGAACTACGAGACCCAATTTACTTAATTTTTTTTTATCTCATCTCAAAATTTGACTATATTGTTTTATTTAACAGGGAAATCTCTAATAAAATCTATTTCTCTTGTTTTTTTATAATTCATTATATTAATTTTTTATTAGTTTTTTAAGAAATTATCAATAACTGAGATGTGAGATGTTAATTCAAGACTACATTTAGCAAATGGATAACACAACTAACATTTAATTATTTTAAAAATTATTGAATACATCGTTAATTTTTTTAAAAGGTCAAATTGTGTTTCATGAAAAAAAAAAAGGTCAAATTGTGCCGATGAAAGTTGACCTAATTAGTAAAGAGTCGACTTATAATCCATAAAGTCGTGAGTTCGAATCTCGTTGTCAGACTTGTTGGTAGACGACCTATAAGTATCTCTCTAAACTTTGGAGGCATGCTCTAATTTTGGTGAACTACGAGACCCAATTCACTTAATTTTTTTTATCTCATCTCAAAATTTCTAATAAAATCTATTTCTGTTGTTTTTTATTCTTAATTCATTATATTAATTTTTTATTAGTTTTTTAAGAAATTATCAATAACTGAGATGTGAGATGTTAATTCAAGAGCTTAAACTTAAAGCCTCAAAATATCTTTATTGATGTTTGACCAAATTTAATTTCAAAATACAATTTGACTTTGTTTGTTAATTACCCAACTGGATAGAGAAAAAACTGATTAAGAGTAATTTGTAACTCCGATTTCATTGTATTCAAACTTGAAATGAGAGAGATATGATCAAATTCATCAAATAAAGTGACCCATTTGCAGGTCCGATTTCATGTTCAATTTGACTATATTTGACGATGACTCCAGTTTGAGACTAAAAATGAAACTTTACAAAAACATTAAGGACTAAAATGGAATAAAAAGATATTAAGGACCGAAACAGGACTTGGGGTAAACATTACGGACCAAAATAGGTTTTTGACCAAAAAAGAAATAAATCCTCTAATTTATATATTTAAGCCTGCGAACTGTAGCCAGTAGCCACGACCTAGCGCCAATTTGAAATTTCAAGACCATCAATCATCGTCTCCTTCCTTCGCGAGAGAGAAATGGATCATCAATTGAATACGATGTTTTCAAATCCAACGCGTCTATCTCTGAAATCCGATTCTCGATTCAACAATTATCACATCTGGAAACACAAGGTTTGTTGCTCAATTCAAACGAAGATTACGGTCACTTCAATTTCATCTTCGTTACTCAATTCATACATGTTTAATTCTCGTTCCTTAACCTGCTTCCTTCCATCGTGTTTGAACGATGTGATTTTTGTTGCAATTTATAGTTGAGGGAGAATTGCTATAAAAGGGTACGAGAGAACAGAACCCGCTTGCTCTGGAAAATGAGATTTCCCACTTCTCAGTCGTGCAAGAAGAATCAGGAGGTTCTAGTTAAATTCTTGTTTTTTTAAGATTACCCTATCTGTAATTACATTTAGCAAATGTTGATATTTACCTGGTGGCAGGATATAGTCAAATCTGCTTTCCAAGATATTGTATCTGATGAGCTTAAGAAAATGAAGGATTCATCAGTACATAACAAAATTGAAGTTCCAACTTCGGATTCTGAGCGTGATAAAAAATTGTGGGAGTACAATGGTTTTCATGATACTTACAAGGGTGATTGTGAAGAGATATTGTTAGAAATGCAAAGGATATTTTATGAAGATCTCGAGGTTGAACCGACCTTAAATGGTAAATTAATGTTACTAACTCTTTCCAGACTTTCTTGAGCTCTTTTTTGAAATGCGTATAAGTAGGAATAAATTACTAATACCATTACCATGTCAATGGCAAATGAATTAGGCTATGATGAAAAAGTACAATAGTACACCTGTTTCTGAAAAACCTGTCATGATATGTTATTCTGTATTAATGTCGTGGGAAAATGACTTGGCAATATCCCAAAGGAATGATGAAATTTGTGCATTTATTCACTTCACTACGCACCTGGACATGTGTTCAACATTTCTATTTTCATTTTCTTGGCTATTTCTAAAGAGAGAAAGGGATGAACCTCGTGAAAAAGTCGGGAGTTTCTGAGGTGAGCAAGATGTGGAACACTAAGTTAGAGGCACAGTTAGAGAACTATGGATGGGAGAAGCCTTTTTTATGGAAACCTGACTTCCATTGTGAGAGTTCATAAGAGGGTCATGTGAGGCTGTGGATTGACTTAACTGTTGTAATTACTTCAGTTCACTTATTTGTTTGACGATTTTACTTTTCTTTTTGCATGTACAGATAGCATGAGTGGAACATGGGAAGATGAAGAAGATGAGTACTTGGCTCGTGCAGTTTTTCAGCATATGCAGCTGAAGGAAGATCCGGTACATATTTCTCAGGCATGGTGTTTTTATGCATAAATATGCAGTGTGAGCATGAATGATATTTGTATATATATTCAAAAGCATATATATATAGTGATGAATTTTTCAGTGTGTGTGTGTGTGTACAATGCCCTTGTTAATTGTTAGTACCTAGTAGTTAGGGACCATCTGGAAAGTATGGGACATGGGTCTTAGATTAGAGGTTAGGATTGTAATGTGGGGTTTATGCCGTCTTTGGGCTCTCTATACTGAACTTATGATCTAGCTTTTGAGGTTTAGTTTGCCGGAAGCTCTCTATCAATTGGCATCAAGGCCTTTCACTATTGGCTAGCTTGCTTGGGCAGTTGGGCGTCAAGACTTCAAAGCATGGTGGAATTTAGGACCTAATTGCCAGTTATGGGACTAGACCCCCATATCTGAAGTATGACTTTCTAAAGTGGTGTTTATAGGGTCTTGGGGTTCTCCAACTCTTGTGCTAGGTTCTGAAGTGTGGTGCTCCTGAAGTTTCATATCACTAGTATGGTTGGTTTATATATAACTTTGGTTGAAATATGATAACTTATATGGGTTTCTTTATGCTTACATTTCTTAAGTTATTATGGGTAAATTGGGATATTCCGTGGGTTAGGGTGGGGCGGTTTGTTCGCCTCCTCCCTTGCGTCTGTTGCGGGATAAGTCAGTGTTTATGATTTGGCTTTGGTGTTTTGTGCTATAGGCAGAGAAATTGTTGGCACTGCTCCTTGCTTAAGCACTGCTGGCTTTCTTCTTTTTCTTTTCTTTCCTTGCCAGCTTTTATGGAGGATATCACATTCTTCCAACTAGTTATTCCTTTGCCTCTTTTGCTCTGATAAACATTCTTTTATTAAAGTAGAAAATTAATGCTTGTATACATAATACATGAGCTGTTTCTTTGAATATAAAATTCTAAATGGTTATGCTGAATGCTGATAACCATTAGAATGTGTACTGTATAGTTTTGCTGCTCAGTTTATTTTCCACATTGATGGCTTAATGTTTCTATAAAGTATCTAATTACTGTTATAGGAGGATTCATGTAAGCGTAGGGAACACTATGTTAGTAGTGATGACATCAATAGCTATAGTATGTTGATTTGACCATCACTACTTGGTAGGACTGAGTTCTTTGAAGGTATATCTACCTGCCAGTTCACAGAGGTGTAGAGCAATTGATGTAGTGCACTAGTGCACTCAAATGTACTTTTTGGTAACTTTTGTTGAAACATGGTTGCGTGTAATTTCCTTTTCTTTCCTCATTCTTTAATGAACTTTCCACTTTATCTTTTATTTAGTGTATGCACTACTGAACCACAACTCCTTGGCACCTTGATTCTGCATTTGACTCCTAATCTGCCTCTTTTCTAGCATTATGTTTGCCTGTGTACTACGTTTTTTTTTATTCTATGTTGCAATAGTGCATTTATTTCTAGCGTCTTCATGGACTATATTGGTTGAAACAATACATTTTTTCCCCTATTTTGCTTGAAGATAGCATGTGATTTCATAATTGAAAATGATAATAGGTCCATAGAGAAGAAATTTGGTGCCCTATTTGTAAACAGGGACAGCTTAAAGACAGTCGCAGTCTTATATACTGCAGTCATTGTCAACTTCGACTTAGCAAAGCCGATGAGGTGCTTAACTTTTCCTTCCTTTGTCAAAACTATTTATTTATTTTTATTTTAGTATATTCTTATCATTATTTAAGACATTTTCTCTTCTCTACAGAATATTTATTTTTAACTTTGTTATGACGTCTAGAGGGCTTAGGTTTTGGAAGTATCAAGTCCAGATTCCTGTCAGCAGTTCACTTTATTCATTATTGTTACCAATTAAGTATTAGAGGTTTAATTTTTGTTGTTTGCATTGTTATACAAACAAAAAATGCGCAACAAAACTTTACCATAAAAAAAAAACGCAACAAAAATGTGGTTTCCTTGTGAAGTTTTATCCTTAAATTTCTTTTGTCTATCTTTTTACACCGTCTGCTTTTCTAATAATTTTATTAAAAGTTTGACCTTTTTATGCTATCATGCTTTGTGACAATATCTGCTCAAAGTGTCCATATTCTTGATTGGAGTATAACTTATCCTCCCCCCAAATTGTTATTTTCCCATTTTTTTCTGCTAAATAGACCAATAAATATAGCTAAGGGAAGATTAAAGATAACAATGGAAAAAACTATTAGGATGGATTAATTATTAATCACCTTATCATAGGAATGAGTAAAGACATAATACATTAGCAATCTATATATAGCTGACTCCACTTGATGAGAAAAGGTTTTTGTTGTTGTTGTTGTTGTTTCAAGTAAAATATCTTCCTTTCTGGCTAAATAAATTGCTAATGATCTTGTAATGGTTCAGCTTACTTTGGACTTCTTGCGGGATCGACTAGCTGAAGCTCATGCTGAGCATTTTGACAGAGGATGCAGATTGAAGCCTAAATTTAGTATGGAGTCAAGATTCAATTTAACAGCATTGTATATTTCCTGTGAAGGCTGTGATACATTTGAAGTTGTAATTTGACATCTCTAATAATTTGGAGTTTTATAGCTTCACCATAATTGAGTTATTCCCTATTTCTTTGACACTTTGCCTCTAGCTTGTGGTCGGTTCAGAATCAGATTTCGCCAAAGCCCTTTGTTCCTAAATTTTAGTTCATTGAAGTTATGGGTGTATCAATATTCTAAAATTATCTTTTCACAAAAGACATCAACATTACAAGGAAGCCATATGAAAATTCATATTCATGCTCAGCCTCTTCTAGAAGTATCTGGAAATAACGATGGTTAGCCACCTCGATCTTGATCACACAAAAGCATCCCTTTGGAATTGAAATCTCTTTGCCTTTGCTAATTTGTTTTGCCTTTTTCTTGTTATTATTAGAGGTCGTCAGTTCATCATGATCATCGGATGATACCATCATCTCATAGCTTCCGAGACCATTTTTATTCGCAGCATTCACTAAAAACCTTCATGTAATTTTTTTTCAAAGACTTTCATGTTTGATCAATTATCTTTATGAACGGAGAAATCTCAAACCCAAATTTGTAGAGAGATGTTTACACTAAACCTCTCAATAAAGAATGAGTGAGAGGGGCGAGAGTATGAATATGGAAGAGAGGTTAATCACTTGAGGAGAAAATTGAATAAACTCTAGGGAGGAAGGAATATTTTTTTGATAAGCCTAGGGAGGAAGCAATATATATATAGACGACTATGACTAGTGTCAAGAAATTGAAGCCTGTGGGAATACAATAGTCGATAGATATATATATATATAGAGGCCGGTTGACCACTTCCTAGTAATCGCAGGTTGAACTTAATTTGAATTTGAATGTTAATTATTATGGAATATTTAGAATATAGTTAGGATATGATCTCTTATCTCTTAGTTATTGTTTTAAATTTTAAATTTATTTAAAATAGTGTATCATTTTATAATTTTTACAATATCTAAATAAATTTAAATGTAATATTGATAAGTATATTTTATTGTCTAGGGATAATTATTAATATATTTGTATTTAAATTATGATTTTATCTCAACCTATCTTTATTGTTTGATTTATCCCGTTATCTTAAATTTGAATTTTAAATAGGATATATTCTGTTTAAATTCAATATTTTGTGAATACCTTATTTTTTTATTTAAAATTAGGTTATAAACTTAAATTCTCTTTAATTCACATTATAGCTCATATTTAAACTTCACATAATTTAAATCAAGGGGATATAACTCCAAGGCCACACAATCTAAGAGATACTTTGGCTGAAAATAAGCTGTGCCTAAGTTTTAAATTAAGTTTTGTATTATTGATTGAGACACACTCGAATTAGATTGATTTAAGATGAAAATTAGGGTTAGAGAAAATTTATAAATATACGTCTCTAATTAGATATCAGATATAAATTAAATTAACTTCCATTCTTTATTGACTTCCTACTAAATTCTTATTGAATTTTTTTAAAGAAAATAGATTATTATTTTTTTATAATTATTTCATATATGTTGTATTTAATATTATATGATTTCGGAAAATGAACTATTAGAAATATTCAAAACCATATGATAAAGATATTATAGTAGCAAAAGATATATTAATTTTATAACATAATTTACGATAAATTATTGTTAAAAATACTTAAAATCTATTCAAATTGATATCAAACTAACTCATATCACTGTACTTTGGCCAAAAAAAAAAAAACTCATATCACTGTACCAAAAAAAAAACTAAATC